>JAMKCH010059886.1:0-49683 GCA_023653785.1 Ophioderma brevispina | reverse complement strand
AGAGAGTGAGCTCTGCTAACCGCGAGTGAAGGTGTCGGGTTTCATTTTCTCGCTCTTTTAGAGCTAAAAGCCACTCGATTAGAGTTAATTTAAAATAACTTGAAATTCAGAGTGATTTTTCACTCTTTCATTTTAAGAGAGTAGGCGACCACCTAACTGCCTGATATGGAGTTTTGTTGAGGTTTGGGTCCAACAGTCCACTTAGCTTCAAGTGCCTTCCATGCAGGCAGACTGGCTTATGGAATTTTTTTGTCTCCACCTTCTTGGGTCAAGTATAGACTATACATACACAGTGTACACCCATATTATTCAACGCCCCAGAGCTGTACATACCCAAGGGAGAAAAAGCAATCCGTCCATACCGCCATTGGCGGTTTACAGAGTTTATGAGTTTAAACTGGTCAAAACATCTGGAAAAGTGGCCAAACAAAAATTGTACTGAAAAATAAGGCCAAACTAGTGGACCCCTCTCTGGTGAAATGTGCCAGAAATCAGAATAAGCACCTTTAGCTTTAGTGATTGCCCTCTCTGCATCTATATAAACGGTCCCCAAAAAATAAGTCCCCCTCTTGGATGACCAGACTAGTCATGATAAAACTCACTTTGATGGGTGTATTTCTTCCCATTAAATAATTTATTGTTTACAGGAAACATTTCCCCATGTAATACAGTTCATCATTTGTTGAAAGGTAATGCCTTTTTCTAACAACAAGCATTTGTGTAAAAATGATGTTTTCAAAACAGGCCAAAAAAAGTTACACTTTTAACTTGTTGGCAACTTATTGCAACATAATGTGAAATGGAACCCTTTAATGTGGTCCTTAATGCATAAACAATTTGAAATGCACTTCCAAATTATTCAGCCTTGTAATCCCGATTATATAATGCTTTTCATAATGATGAGGGCAAGAAGTGATACAGGTTATGGGTCATGAAAAGAAAAGATAATGCTTTATGAATTGATTCAGGTGTGGGTCATGAAAAGAGAAGCTAATTTAAATGAATGCTTTAGGAATGAACTGATTGATGATTGATGAATGGCAAATGTTGCAAGAAATCTTTCATGACACATTTGGCAATGTGATTTCTCTTGCAATGTGTAGTTTAACTGAGTTAGAACGAGCGAGATGCACTGCATTTCTGGAAGAAGGGGTTCTTGTAAATGAGATTGCAAGGAGAATGCAGCTGGTGAGGTCAAAGATTTGCCTCGTCATGGGAGACCCCGCTGTACAACAGTACGACAGGACATGTCCATCATTGACATGGCAAATACCCGGCGCAATATTACAGGTTAGTAATTTAAAATAAAGGAATAACATTTTGCATAATCATTTGCGATAACAATTGAATTAAGCCTAAATAATGTTAATAAAAATAATGACTCGTCTCACTATTCTTCTTTTTCAACTCGTCAAATTGGAGGGCGTGTACACAGAAGACGAGGGCAACCGAGAAACGCAATGTGTCTCCAGACAGGAATAGACTCAACGAATATGGCCTACATGCAAGGAGGCCAAGAAAAATGGTGAAGTTGAATGATGGTCATCGACAAAGAAGGGAAATGAATCGTTATGTTAAATGAAACAGTTTGAAACATGCGCTCAAATTAACTGAAGCAGACTTAAAGTAATGAACTTTTTGTAAACATGTTGGCACTTTAGAAAGTTCAAAAGTGCAACTTTTTTTGGGTCTGTTTTGAAAACATCATTTTTACACAAATGCTTGTTGTTAGAAAAAAGCATTACCTTTCAACAAATGATGAGCTGTATTACATGGAAAAATGTTTCCTGTAAACAATAAATTACTTGATGCGATGAAATATACCCATCAAAGTGAGTTTTTTCATGACAAAGTCTGGTCATCCCAGAGGGGGACTTATTTTTTGGGAACCGTTTATATACCTTTGGATCACAAAAAGAACCAGGTGTCCGTTCCCGAAAGTGGTCGTACGACAGTCGTAGCCTCTTTCTATCGCAACTTTTGCGTAAAGTTCACACTTACGAATTTACCGTAACTTGGAATGCACTTACGATTTTCTTCAAAACTTACGAAAAATTTGTCTGTCGTAACTAGCATGTATGCTTTTTCCACGACTGTTCATGCGTTCCTGAAACTTAACTTAGTCGCTGGATTATCGTAAAGTTACGCGAATTTCTACAAAAAAAAAAAAAAAAAAAAAAAAAAAAAAAAAAAAAAACGATACAATTTGATATCATGGACATTATGGAGGAGCTAGTATTCATGATTTTATTTGGAAAAGGGGATGAGAGGCTGGGAGATGATTGTAGGAGATTATTCCAACCATTTTGAACATGTTTGAGACCCGGGGGTCACTCTTGTGTTTGGTTTTGGCGTGTGTGTGTGTGTGTGGGGGGGGTGTATGTGGTGGGGTGTATGTGTGTGTATGTATGTGTTTTTGTGGGGGTTTTTGTTTCGCTCAGTGTCACCCAATGACCGATTTTCAAAACTAATTTTAAATAATTATGTAGGCCTATTCTCTTGTCAAATTTTCTCACAATTTCAAAACTTCTTTTTTTTAAATGAAAATATGCCTCGTTTGTGTATTTCAACCTCACATTTTTAGGGTCATGTCTCCAAAAGACCTCCGAGTTTTCAGCACATCACCGTTACTTCCAAAGTTGAGGGATCCCCTTCCCCAAGTTGATTAGGTAGGGATTAATGAGTACAGCATGTCTAGATTGTGAAAACTTATATAAAAATGTAGGGTTATTTTCCGTTTAAGTGAGGAATAGTACGTGTTGTTTCTGTACTGTAGGCCTAGGATGAACACGCCACACGACATCGTTATTATGTCAGCTTAAAGGCACTGGCCAGATTTAAGGGTATTGAGAAAAAGTTCTTTTGTATAATTATTACACCTAGCTTACTGACCTGCATTGACATTGTAAAGAAAAATAAACATATTATTGTAAGGTGTTGTTTGCTAAAAAAGGTTCAAATGCTTAAATTACCGTCTACAAGAATAACTATTCTTGTGCATGCAGATATTGACACACAACTATATTAGTCATGTTATCTAATGAAGACGAAAACTAATAGGACTATACCCTATTGTGTCCTTTTGAAGATATACAAATATGTACACGCGAGATGTCACCAAGCGTCTTAAGTGTTATGAAGAGTGGGATCATCAATTCGACATGAAAGATGATAAAGCTGTTAGAGTAAGGGTTGGGTAGCAGCTTGTAGCATCAAGGTTTACAGCCAGACAAAGTATAAACCATATAACCTGTTTTGCTAAAAGTAAACAATAAAATAATTTTATGTAGGTTATCATGACCAACTTGACCCTCTAACAAGTAATATTTTTCATTGCTCAAAACAAAATCTTAAATCTGCAAATTTAGATACCAAAATATCAGGTGACGAATAAAAAAAAATTATATACTTGATCCATATTTCAAGAACCATATATCTTTAATGCCGAGATTTGACCTACATGGCACATCTTGTTATATAGGCCTATGTTATATTTATTGAGAAAAACTTTACAATACCGAACATGTGCCAAGCATGTTAGTATTTATTGCATCTTGCAGTAATTAAATTTAAAAAGTTATGGTAGCTGCATGTACATGTTAACACGATATTGAGTTTTAAATTATATTTTATAATAAAAGGACCCTCCCGAATTCCGATTTAAAAAAAAATAACAAAATAGATTATGGATTACATCTAAATTGGTCACCGTTTTAATCATCGTTTTTGGTCATCGTTAATTAATAACCGTGATGAAAAAGTGAAACACAGGAGCTACATGAAGCAAATAAAAATATATTGAAGAGTTTAACACACATGAACAAAAAAATGAACGAATCAGACCAAGTTGATCGACAATCAAGCGAACCCTGTCCGAGTGTTTTAATACTTGTTCTATAGATACCACACAATAAAAATCATTCATACCTGCTGATAATAGGCATATGGTAACATTCGCAAACGTGTCTCAGACTTTTGCACCCAGACAGAGCCCAATTTTAATTCCAATCAATGAATGGAATGACCTTTAAATCGGCTTAGTTTATGTTAACGTAAGATTGTCATAGGTTTACTGGTAGAAATGTACTTACGACCATCTTAAGTACACTGTTCAGGAACGCTACTACCATGGTCATAACCAAAATCTTAAGCCATGCGTAAGATGAACTTTACGTTCATAGTTTCGGGAAAGGACCCCTGGCCTGTGCAGGCCTAGCATGCCTGCCGACCACTAAAACTGTTCAGTGTCTTTTTTGTGTTCACCTGCTTTAAACAATGGTGGGTGGGACAGACACATTACATGTGTCCAATGGGACTGTTCACAATTTTTTATTGGAGGGGGGGACCCCAAAGGTGCTGTGAATAGATGCTAAAAGAATGTCACTCTTGGGACATCTGACTTTGGGTCAACGGGTAAAAATTATGAACTTTTAAAACAAATTTGCTCAATATATTAAAGGGTTACATCATGTGTAAGAAGGGGCTTGTGAGTTTGAGGGGTGGGAGGTTTGAGGAGGAGGAGAGATGTCCAAAGAACGACTTGGAAGAAGCAAGTGTAGGAGGAGAGTAGGAGGTTGTGGGTCGAGGATGGGGAGGATGGAGATGAATTGATCGGGTGAAGTGGAAGGAGGGAAGAGTAAGGGCGGTTGTCGCGAGTGTGAGGTGAATCCGGCCACCCTGTTCACAGGAACAAAACCGAATTTTTAAAACTTTGGAGTACTACTACTACTACATCATCACATTTGTCTCTGGTAAACTTAAAAAGTCATTCAGCAGTGATCTCTCTCAGTGGGCTATGATCAAAGGTTAAAAAAGCAAATTGGAAGTACTCTATGCTCAAATGGTAAAGAGAGCTTTATCATCAGTTAGTAGTTATGTTAGTGTCAGTAAGGAATTCTTCAACCCTTTTTTTCTGAAAAATCGGTTAATTTACAAAATACCCAACTTAAAAAATAAGCTTCCAAAGTAATATTTCTGAGGCCCCCACACATGCACAAATTGTTAGCTCCCCAAAACAATTGTCTTGGCTTAAATTAGCTTAAAACCAAAAGGAAAGCCGAACAGGTGGTAAAAAAACTGCAAATTCCAGACCGAATTTGATTTCATTGATTTAATTGTAAGTTAATAGTAGTAAAAAAGTATGGTATAATGAAATGGGTGACATTCATGGTATTTTGGGTATGAACAATTCATTTATCCCATTGGGCAAAGCCCTCGGGCATAAAACAGTCCGTCCACACAGGGGGGGCGTGGGGGGTGTGACACCCCCATTTACAAATTCTGTCGGCAAAATCTTGACTTCGGCGATATTGGTTAAGTCGGCGCGCATTGATTGCCGGGCGGGATTTTTGGCGGCCCACGCCCCCATCGTTGTTGTTTATTTGCGGAATGACTGGCTGTCGGTTTGGTTCGGACTAGCCCCTAGGGCCCCCCTCGCTCTTCAGAATTTCGAACCGGAGTGAAAAAATATTTGGGTCCACTGGCGAGCGCAGCGAGCCGGAAAATTTGATAAAATCTGAATCCGGCCCATGATTTTTGTCGGCAACAAGTAGAGTCAACACCCACCACAGGGAAAATGGTCGGGGGATTCACCCGGGCATATTAATATATATATAAACAAGCGTTCATATCCAAATTACTATGAATGAACCCCCTAATTTACAAGAGACAAACATCAATGTATAGTTCTCTATCATTTGAAATATTTGCCACTGTTTGGACCTTGATCTTTGACCAGAAGTCGCAGAGGTTTCCAAAGATTTTGGATTCAAACAGCTGGAAACTGATTTAAAGGTGCAACGAGGAGATTTCAAAGTGCTTTCCTCTTTTCGATATGTAGTGATTTCATATAGAGTAGACATACCTAGATTCCCTAGCCTTTATTTGGCTACATAAATAACTGAATGAAAAAAGTGATTTGTATATTCGATCTTCAATGGAAAACATAGGCTGATTTTGTGTTTGCTCCTCTATACGAAATTAGAAATTTCACATTTTTTTGTACCAAAGAAACAGTTTCCTCAGCTTCATCTTTTCTAATCAGATGGGGATATTTTTATAGAAAGACTTTACACCAGTGCAAAATAAGAATTTTAACATTTTTTTAGGGATACCTTTTATTTGAAATCTCGTGTTGCAACCTTACTCAAAATTTGTAATCGGATGTTTTTGGTGATTCTTCCTGTGAAGGACAAAATAATTATATCAAAAATAGGACCCATGATTGGGTCACACACCTTTAAATGATACTCTGTATCAGAAAGGTGTGGAGAACCTCTTCCACCCGAAGTGAATTAAAAAAGAAAAGAAAAGCCCTTGAATCCCAAACTAATGGTTTCTAATTCAGCTGATGTTTAAAGACAACAAATATCTCATTGCATCTCTGTTCCTTATGTTGACAGGTGCCATTAGATGAGGCAGGATGATGTCAGTCAATTGGTTGGCTTGCCTGCAGGAGAGTACCGCTGACTGAGTGAGTTCGGCCAGAGAAGTGAAGGAAGTACATGAAGCAAGGCGTATGGTGAGAAATCCCAAAGTAAGAAGAGTTTTACTTGCAAATTTTTTCTAGGTTATTTGCTTTATGATTCTCTTTTTGGGTCAGTAAAAGCTTTCTGTAACGATAACAAAGATGGCCACAAGCTTTTTGATATGGTTTGTCTAATACTCTCAAAAGAATGAGTGCAATTTTCCTTGTTTGTAGGCCATTGAAACAATAACTTGTGCTGTAAGTCATATTTGAACATAGTCACCTATAAGAAGTAATATTTATTTAAAAGGCATGCTCTTAAAGTGTTGCCATTCAGAGAGGGGAACTCATGTTTAGGATCATTCTACCATCTTTGGGAAGTAAATTTTTTGATGAACAAAAGAATGTGTGAACAGTTGTTAAAAATGTCATCGAGATGTCATCAAGTAATTTGATAACTTGATCCACAAGGAAGAAAGCCAAAGGTAACAGGATTTAAACATTTCCGATTTTGATAGTACCACATTTGTTCTAATTCTGGTCCATGCCCTAATAAGCAGGGTGAAATGTATATCAGATCATTTAAAACTTGCAAATTTACATGTACACTGCATACTAACTTTTGATTATCAACCAAAAAAATAATACAACTTATTCAGCACAAAAATGCTAACAAATTTGTTAACTTTGGAGTCATTTGCTTGTGTCAAGCCTTTGGTTTGGATCATAACTTACTTCAAACCATCTGAAGGGGTTATATTCACCTGAAGGTTTAGATCAAATGCTTTTGTATAGTGGACTTGGGTGGTATTGTTAAGATTAGGGATTTTTAACCTTTTAAGAACATGAGCATTTTGATCATTTCCAGAAGTAATCCCAGTGCCCCCAATTTTTGTCAAACCCTGGTTTTTTTTACATTTTGAATGCGTACCATAGATGAGATCACCACTGAAGTGAATGCTGAATACGCCCTCTTTTATGGTAATAAGATGATGATTTATTAGTTTCTGTCGTGCACGACAAAGTCAAAGCATGGGGAACGATTCCGATAGCAGGCAAGTTCAAACAGGTTTTGGAGCGGTTTTTCTTTTGCACCCTGTTTGTCCACATAAACCTTCGAACCGTTCTCGGTAGTTGGTCTAAAACCGATCCAGTAAATTTATGAGAAATTGTATTCTCAAAAAATCTGGTCCACCTAATTCTATACGACGCGTCTGTATGCCCGGGTATCTGGACTTCAAAATGACAATAGTTCTACTTTATTGGTGCTGTGTAACATCTTACAAAAACTGTTTGTCCTACTTAGCTGATCAATGTCTAAAGTCATCATGCTGTGGACTCAACCTTGGGTGATGGTCACAATCTGTATGGCATAGAACCAGGCATAGGGTGTCAGCCCTTTGGGGTTGTCTTGTTCTGATGGATGACATTTCATGCTTAATTAGCATTGAAGCATGCCTCAGTGGTGCATTTCCATTAGCAAAAGAACCTATGGCCTGCATTTTGTTACTTTCAGATCATGTAGCAAATTCTATCACGAAGGTCACAGAGTGTAAAGGTGCAATGCCTTTGATTATTGATTTCATGACTCTGTGTTACCAAAGTTTTGGTCTACATACACTCGAAAAACACCCATTAAATTGATCTTACCCAAGATCTGTCAAAAATTTGACCAGAGTATAGTCATTAGTCCCAGTTTGATAAGATTCTGGTCCAACTATTCAAGATTTATTTTAGTCCATTTGACTAGAAATTCTAGATTTTTAGAGAATAAGTATTGTTTTTAGCCTCTCCTGTGTATCTATCGTGTCATCTTTAAGTGAAACAACGAGCGCAGCCAAGTTGTTTACACTAAATAGTGCTGTCCCGCCCATGTTGATGCCTTACCGAAGATACATGGCCGGGCTACAAACAAATACCTTTATTCTCATTTTTGTTGACCCTTAATTCAAAATAAGAGCTATATTGGTAACCATTACTGAAATTATGATAGCATTTTTCCAACAGCCTACCCCCACCCCGGCTTTTTTATTATTATTTCTATTACCATGGATTTAGAGCGGCATTTTCCACAATTGACCAGTGCGCTGTCACATTTTGTAGTTTGTTATAATACCAAAGTTTTAAAATCCGGTTTTGTCCCCCGTTAACGAGGGTGGCCGGATCACCTCGCTCAGCAAAATACTGCTGTGTTAGGATTTATTGGAGTAAAGATATTGACTGGATGCCATTCCTGACTTCAACCACAGTTTTCGCGGTGGGCCGACCTTTGGGCAACCACGCCCCCATGCAAGGCAGCATGTGCTGACGGGCTCTCCAGAGCTGACACGCTTGTAGGTAGATCTTTTTCATTCTACCAGGGTAACCAGCTACCCTCCTCATCAGAATCCAATGGGGGTGACGGTTTTTTAGCCGCCGACGACTCGGCTCTGGGACAGGTAGTACTCTGGTTACCAGGATACCCTGTAGCAGCCCTCAAAAGGAAACCTGACTGACCATCGAATTAAACATCGAAATTAACAAATATCAAAATACATACACATCAAAATCTTAATAATACAAAAGACCCATATTACAAATGAATAATTATCCTAAAATAAGTTAAGCCATACGATTGGGGTTAAAATGTTTCAAAAACAACATGCTGTGACATAAAGATTTACCACAGTAGGATTAAAAATGCCAATATACATGCATACTAACAGACAAACTAAATCGGATTTGTCTGTTGTTACTATTTCATTTTGTCGATTGGGGCCTAGCATTGCTTATGCTGCGTTTTGACGCGTACATGCCTTACAATGTGAATCGTCTCGATATCACACTGCTAAGAACCATGAAATTGCATAAACCATCTCAAGTGTTTAAGATTTTTGCAACAGGTCCCTATCCAAAGTGTCCTATGCATTATCAAGAGTGTATTGTTGTTTCCTTACTTTGTAAATAGAGAGAGAACTAAGAATCTACTCTAGTGCCAGGTCTAGTCACAGAATCTTAGTCTATCCTCCTATATTAGTTTGACTTAAATTAGGTTAGGAATGCATTTGGTTGGTTTAGTTAAATAATTTTTTAATATTTCCCCCTTTTAAAGGAAAAATAAAAGGATTTGCCAAATTAGAAAATGTAATATTTTTTTTAGTTTTGCTATTTTGTATTTTTGACAATTTTTGAAAAAGTATCTGTATCCTAGCATGTCCTACAAGTGATAAGACCAACGCAACCTAAGCAAGACAAATCAGGCCTTTTAGTCAATCCTGTCTGTATACGGACACTACACAACACAATTGAACTTGAGATTCATATCTTTGAACACTGCCTTTCCCTTTTCTAGTCAATTTTCAATCGGAAAAAATACTTACGGGAATTTCTACTGAATTATCCTGCACTTTTAAGGTAGTCCTCCTAGGTTTTAAACATTTGCTTTTTTTGGGTAGATCACTGATTTTGTATTTAAGGTAATTTAGCATATCAAACTAGTCCAATATTTTCTGATGTGGACCCCACACAAAATTGGCAATAGGAAACATTTGGTGTTAATATAACTGTAACCTGTTCAAAATATATATTAAAGTCTACCAAAATCAACCTAGTGAGATGTAGAAAAATGGGGCACCGTTTTGACCAGGGGTAAACAAATAGAATTATTTTCGAATTGTATTTAAATGATGTACCAATTTATTGGGCTTACTCCTAGGTTTAAAAAAAAGGTATAGGTTTGTTGCCCTATCTACGCGTTAATATTTTAGTACAATAGGCCTTATACAGTTCAAGGTCATCATGGGGTAAATTCATAGAATGGTCCCGATTTTGATTGGACTGGTTGTAAACTGTTTAATTGTCCTCCCACAGATAAGTAATTAACTAGATCTTTGTTTGAACTTCTATATAAGAATTACAGAGCTATGACTAGTTGACCTCCCTCCCCCATAGACCCTGTAGCCCCCAGTCACAATTTGGGTTCCAATTATTCAACTATAATGTTGGCAACCAGTTCTTTTTTTCGGTTTGTACCACGTGTAGACGACTCATTTGACACCATTTTGATACGAACGGGTATATCTGAACATTTACCCCATGGTGACCTTGAACTATTTTGACTCAACTATTGAACTACAACCTGAAGATAATGGCAACTATACCTTTTTTTAATCCGGAAATGTAACAAACACATTGCATACCTTTTTCGACGCCTTTTGATTCTTTTCATATTTTGACCCTGTATACACCTTACCCCTTAAAATATATGTTTCCCCTCCTTTTGATTTAGTAGACTTTTGATATGTTTTTCTAAAAGTATTTCTACAATACACAATTCGGTTGGATTGATTCTGTTGCAAATTAGTGTGGTCAGAATGCGCAGCATTCCATTCTAATTTGACTGGCCTATAAAGCAAAAAATAATAGGCTCCAGGCTCCTGATGCATGTGATTTTGTAAGCAAAGAAAGTCTAGAAAACTTATAAATTATTTGTATTAAGAGTTTGAGGAGTGTTTGTTCTTTTGTATCACTCTTGAAACTCAGTATTTTGTGTCTATCTCTATCTGAAATCTTAACAAGAGACAATAAAGAATTTAAAGTCTGGTTATCGTGTCTTCAAATTGTAAGTGACTATTAATGTTTGGTATGATGAAAGCATATGATGGTGAATCAGAGAACTTCTATGATTGAATTAATGTGGCTGACGACAGCACACAAATAAATTGATTGGCGGTCTTTGGTATCCAACCCGAGGTGTTTTTGAGTCCATCCCACAATCACCAGTTTTGGAAATTTCACCTTAAATAGGGTCTGTGATCACATACAATCCTATTCTTAACACATACAAACCCTGCCTTTAACTTTCAGTTTTAAGCCCACAACATTTTGTGCATGATTATGAATGTCTTGTGGTTCTTAAACTTTGGAAACACTTTGTTCCTAAGTACTGACATGTGTTTAGGTCCAGGACATATAGGCACATCTGCTAGCTCATGGGATTGATTCAAAAACACCCCCCTCTTTTTCTCAACTAGAGGTAGAGCAAAACATAAGTATGATGAGGGTGGTCCAACTGTACCATAGGCCCGTTAGTTCTCTATGTACTCCCTGACCATACAAATGAAATTGAATAAGGGAAAGTTCTTAAGCAATATTGTGCCTCGAAACATAAAGCCTGGACCTGAGATGACACTAAGTATCCCCAGATGTCATACAGATGTTGCATGTAATCATAAGTGACTGGCATCGGCACATGAACATGGGTTCACATATGATCGGAGTATCATGGTCAAAATTCAATGTGTTTTATGATGTGGGGCCCTTATGATGTCATGGCATTGATATGATGAAACAGGTATTATTAGTGAGGATGTCATGGACTTGGCCCATGGAATCCATGTGCATGTAGCTAGCTAAGGAGCAAGGGAGAGGGTCACTTGGTATTTTGTGTATACCAGATGGTGTTACAAAAGAGTGGCCTACCTAAGTTGGGACCCTGTCAGAAGGCATCATATGAGGGCGGGACGCCTCTTATATTGCTTTCCTCGTCGTGCGAGTTGTCTTATATATGTACATTTTGTTTACTTTACTTATTTGTTTAGGTTCGACCACACAATTGCCATGCCAGGACTTTTTCGGAATGATAGACACGGGATGTAGAAGGAGAAGGTATATGATTTGAATCACTACGCAATATTTGGAATTCTGACAAAAATTTTCAAACATGGAATTCTTACGAGTGATGTTCGAGAGATCTGTAGCAGAGAAGTGTTTTTGAAGAAGCATACAATCTGCGTCAGTGTGTTGAGCTCAGAGTGTTAACTATTTCGCGAGATGGTTTTAACCACTTCAAGTGGCTATATATTCCTGTTTCGGCTTCCTTACTTGGTGCAGGTGTGTAAATTTTTTAATTATTGATTGGCTGAGGCAATCTAGGCATACTTTTTAGGGTTTGACTTCTGCTGTTGTAAATATATTATATAAACCCGTATATAATATTAAGGGTAATATTATGTATCTTTTGGTAATGAAATATCTTTTAATTGGTTTCGAAAAAGACATCTTTCGCTGGGTTTCCGTCGTATCGGAAAAAGAAATTCCCTATGGATGGGGATTGTATTAGGGGCGAGGAGTCGTAAGTGGAGGGAAAAACAATAGGATTGTAGTTAGGGTAGGTTTGGTGCGAGAGAGAAGGGAGAAGGAATGGGGGGAATAAAATTAGTGTATTTGGAAGAGGGGAAAGATTGAGATTGGGATTGATGGTAGAGAGCAGGAAGTGCGCTGGAGAAGTAAGGGGGGAGACGAGGTGTGGGGTGAGGTCAGGGATGTAGTGATAGGGAAAAATATAGGTGGAGGGTTGGAGGGGATGAGACCCCCTAAAGCTAAATGGAAAGTCCCCACATCTTACGTCATAGCTAGCTCCTTGCGAGATGTCTACGTTGGAAGAATCGAGTACTCCAAATCCAATATCCCCATAACATTATGTCAAATTGTCAAAATAACACTGGTATAGTTTTAACAAGCGGGTGGGGACTTTCCCATGATCTGTACATGATGTCAGTCTTAAAATACCAACATCTACTGCTTTAGTGTGGATCTGGTGAATCGAATCACATAACTAATCCTCCACGATTATTACCTAATTTGTGGCCACGTATGAAAGAATCGAGTAATCAATTCTAATATCCCATAATACACTCTGTCAAGTTATCCCAAATAACGTTGGTAACAGTGGATGACATCACGATGTGTACACGCAGTCTGATACCGTAACCTTATCTACTGTGTTGTGGATTATGGTGAAATGCAGTTAATCCTTTTAAGGGCTTCCTTGCTATGGTTGTTGTTTATGCCCGCGATCTAATTGACAATGTAGTAGGCCTACATGCTAACATAAGAAAACAAAATAAATATTTGCTTTTGCTGTGGCAAAGTTAGTTTTAAAAAAACCAAGAACATTTGTAAAGAGAAAAATCAGCCCCCAATGTTGATAGCTTAAACATGACATTAGCTTATTTGTTAGGTATTTGGATGCCCATTTATGTGTATAATTGAATTGTGAGCTGAAAATTACAAAGCTTACTGCTACTGCTATAAAAACTGAATTTTGGTACATTATATGATATGGTCCTTTTAAGTCATAAAACCATTTTTGTTTTTGATCAGTAAAATTGTGCGAATCTTAATCCATTTCCTCCTCACCCTATGTTCATACTTCTTTTCTCAACATATGATGTCATGTGACTTTCACTATTGCAATGTTGGTACTCATTCATACCAATAGAAATAAGTAACTCTAAGCTATCGCGTGGTATCTAGTTATATAGGAAATTAGATGTCCCGTCCCAGTAGCAAAATCAATCGGGGGTGGGGGGGGGGGGGGTGGGGGGGGGGGGGGTGGGGGTGTGGCTGCTCGGGAGCTGCGGGGGTGGTGGCGCGCATACGTTTGTTTTGGGAATTTTTTTTTTTATGGTTTCCTGTTTTGTGTCTTTTTAATGAAATGTGAGATTTTAATATTTTACTGTGTCATATTTTGGGCTTGTGGGTAATAATTAATAGTCATTATATTGTTTTTTAATAATAGTTAATTTTACATATTTTTTAAAAGAATTTATTATACTTTTTAATATTTAAAGCCACTCGCATTTCAACGATTTAGCCTGTTTTTTTTAAACCTGACATAATAATAATGATAATAAAATTGGTAATTTGATCCAGGTTTAAAACTTCATAATTATTACAATCATCTTTCCTGTATGCAAAATGTTTTTGCTTAATATTGCAACCTTACTTTTTTTCACCTCTATCTGCATATTTACATAATTATTTATCATATTTGTTATTGGCTGCAGCAAATAAAGATTTGATTGTTTGATATTTTCATTTCCATGTACAACGAATGGGGTCATACAGGTCCTGAAAAGGGCAACAGCAAAATTCTAAAAGTCATCCAGCACCAATTATATTGTTATAAAATTAATTTGGGGCTATTTTAAAAAGCCATTGTTTAACTGTATAGTGCATCACTGTGGAGAAAGCGTCAAAAATGGCTACTCTCCTAATTGGCACTCGCAAAACCATTGTTTTTGCACCTAATTTTCTTACCGATCAATACTGTTGTTTCCTTCTTCCACTAATAGTAATGTCTTAGGAGCATATAATTGCCCTGTGCAGAGTTTTTTGCCGAATTATTCCAATGGGGAATGCATTTTCTGGATGTAGGGCTCCAGGTGCCCACCCCCATCCACTATGTGTGAAAAATACCTATCCTTTTAAGTGGTTAAAGATGTAAACTATAGAAGACAGAAAATGCACTTTGCTTTGTCGTCATTTATCTTGTAAGTTTGTATTTTGTGCAAGTAATCACATAATATAATACTGTAAATTTTACGTATTATACACAGCATTCATTCTACCAACTAAATAGGGTAGGAAGGCCTAAACCATAAAAATATAATTTATATTTAAAGGATGGTCTAAATTATAGGCAGTTTGCTAGGTTGGTGTGGTCATCTGTGCTTTTGTAATCCTATATTTCCAAGCTCTTTAATAACTCACACCGAAACACACACATTTCCACAGTTTTAATTAACTTATCTTTAGATATACTGTAAATATTTTACCTATTTTTGGGCAGATTGCCAGTATAATTGTAAAAATTTATCAATATCTTTAATATGTACTGTGTCGCTGAGACCCCGTTGAAGTACAATTTTACGTATTATAACGGCAGCATTCTTTCGACGCAACTAAACAGGCAACAGGCCGGGCCTACTGTCAAAGTATATTTTTATAGGTTTTATTATATTTAAAAGATGGTCCTAACTTATAGGCACGATGGTAAAGTTCGTGTGGTCAATCATTGCTTTTTTTATTCCTACATACTCCCACGCTCTTTAATAACCACCGAATACACAAGAGTTTTAAATTAATACCTGAAAAACATAGAGCCAGTCTACCGGCCTTCAACGCTCTGCATTTACTGTCCATTCGTCAAAGCCCCCCCCCCCAGCATCGCCAAAGACGCCCGCATAAGGTTCCGGAAGGAACCGAACCAAACCCTTCCGACCTCCGGATAAAGCGAAAGCCGAGAACCGCGAAATTCTAGTTTGGAACTCTTGGTTTTTTTAAACCATAGAATATACTCATCAAATTTGTTAGGCCTCCCAAACCTGAAATGCTTGATTTTTTTTTTAATTGTTGATAACGTGATCACAACATTAAAGGAAAATTTAAAACAATTGAAAGTCCTTTATTTGACAAAGATTGAAATCACTTAGTTTGTTGAAGCAAAAGTGCTTGTTTTTTGGATAGTTGCCTCATTTTGATTAAATAATGGCATAGTGGTGGGCATAAGATTTTTGCATTAGGTGTCGAAGAGTTGGCATTATCAGCTCATATTTCTAGTAGAAAATATTGACACAGTAACCAAATAAACCCATGTCGAAGCAAGGTTTGAGATTCTGTCAAAAATTTAAGAGTTCTTAAGTAGAGTGTTTTGGCAAAATGTTCATGCTTTTGGGGCAGCTTCTTTTTTCTGAGTCTTCAGATTAATTTGGGTCTCTTTCATTTTTTTTTCAAGTTCTTTTAAGCATGGGAAGAATTAGGGTGTTCAGGTCATCACTAATGATAACTGATAGTGAATTTAAAGTGATAGTAATTATCTGATAACCCCAACATGCCCCAAACTCACCCAAACTCACTGAGCTTGAGGCCAGAAAATGCACTAAGTCATAAAAGTATGCGATACTCATTATACCACACACATAATGGGCACAAATCATTTTCAACCCTTTTGGTTGCCATCCCTGGTCATGAGACTCAGCCGCCGGAGGTCCCTAGTTCGAATCCTACTCATCTTCTTGTACCTTCATCTATCCCTTTACCCCTTCCCTCCTCTTGGGAGATAGTCAAGAAGTGAGAACACGTTAAGGTTCAAGGGACACAAGGAGATTCTCTGAGGATACTAATGTCTCGAATTTGCACTTGTTTGTAAAACATATGGGCCGGTATTCACAAAGAATTTATTCCTGGCTTATCTTAGTCAGGCCTAAGTCTTACTAGAAGGAACCTCTAAAAATCATCTTCTTTCCTATCGTAGCTTACGGTAGACGCTCAAAGCTGAGAACTTACCTATTTCAAATTTTGTTTTCTCTTTCATATTTTTTTGAAATTACAGGTTACTTTCTAGTTGGACTTAGTCCTGTACTAATAGTTAAGCCAGGACTAAGTCTTTTGTGAATACCGCCATTACTGTTGTTAAATAGGGCTTTTGGTCTGACACCCTCTGCTGAAAATTGGTTGGAAAAATGGTCAAAAAAGTGCTAGGTCTAAGTGAAAATTGAAAAAAAAGAAGTAAAATCTGGAACTATCTGGACTATATTTTGTATTAGAAATTATTTTAACCCCCTGAGGTCTACCGGCCGATTTGATTGGCTAGATACACCAAATAACCCAATATATAACCAATCAGAAACATGGTAAGAAAACCTTAAATGTTTGTACAGATATATGATAGGTCTATTTTGATTGGATACTCCAAGGTTATATCCTGATATATCATGTAATGAGCCAATCAGAGATACTGTAAGAAAGGTGGTAGACCTCAGGGGGTTAAGATGCAAATCAACAAGATATCATGATCAAAAAATCTGCGAGACTTTCTACTAAGTAATTACAGGACTGATTTTTAACCCTACCAGTGCCTACAGTCATAGGAATTAGACAAGAAGCCACAGTTTAAGAGGGGGTCAAAACTTGTTGAAGTCGTCATGTTCCAGTTGCTGGAAAAACTGTGGTAGGAGTGTAGACTTCCAAAGTAACACCTATTGTTAATGACCCAGTTGGCATCCGCAAACAAAAACTTGACATTTTAATTAGAGCAATTTTGTTAATAAATTAATGGCAATTTATTTGGTGGCATGCAACCTGTACAGGTGGATGTTGTATAATGTGAATTATGTATATATTTGAAGTGAAATTTGTGAAAAAAACATAATGTGCAAGGGAATTACACTGAATTTTCACTAATCTCTCTAAGACCAAAATATTCTTGCCACTTTATATTTAACCTGGATGAAGTTATAATGTGAAAAAGTTTCTAATAGTGTTTGTGATGTGTCAGAGACAATTTAGTTCCGTGAAAAATCCTTGCTGAAGGGGATGTCCGCTACCCTTATTGTCTACTCTCTAAAACTTTCAGTATCAGTTGTCAATTTCTGGTGGCCATGGGATGGTTTTAAGGTGCGTGTTCTAAGCTGTAATTCTTGTTAAAATCAGTGAAACACTTCATTAAATTTTTAGAAGGGCCATAACTTGTGAAAGATCAGTGTATGAAAAACACGTATGGAAGTACTTGTTTGAAGGCACAATAGCAGGCTACAGCTAAAAATATGCCTAGGTGGACTGGGTTTGTGGTGCAATTTTTTCCCACAACAAAAAATTAATAAAATTGGGAGTAAAGGAGTGAAAGCTAGTAAAGGTATAGCCCAGAACCAACTGAAGCATACATCACTATACACTTGTTCACAGTACATATATAGGGTGTTTACTAAAACAGATATGGGCACGCTACCACGCAGCATGGTACCCTGGTCAGGTTCAAGACTGACCCGAATTTGCAAAAATTTCTCCTGCCCTTCATATTTTGTGTAGCATGCCTTAAGGAAGGAAGACACATAGGGCTCATTTGTCCACTGTTGTTTATGTCTGTTGTTGGTGATGTCTGTTGTTGTTGTAGTGTTGTGAAAAAGGGTTAACATTTGCCGTAAATTCCAAATCTTTGATCGATTAAACAAACTTGAGTCATAGATGCATGGGAGCCCGCATTCGCTGATGAGGTCAAAGGTCACATACCAAGGTCAAAGGTCATGTGAGTCAAGTTGTAAGATAGGCTGAAAATGTTAAAATTGACCTAAAATCTGAAAAGTTTAAGTTCAAATTGGACAAACTTGGAGTCATATGTGCAAATTGGATCCATATTGCCTCCCCCCTACTGAGGTCAACAGGTCACATCAAAGGTCAAAAGTATGTGAGGTCAAGTTGTAAGTAGGCTGAAAATGTAAAATTGACCTAAATTGAAAAGTTGAAGTTCAATTGGAACCAAACTTGAGTCATAGGTGCAACATTGGATCCCTCATTTGTTGATGTAGTCAAAGGTCACGTGCTAAGGTCAAAGGTCATATGAGGCCTATCATTACAAACTGCGACGGCAGGCGACACATGCAGTCCTAGGACCGATGTATTTTTTTACCCTCCTGAGAGGAGGCTAGAAACAGATGTGGCTATTCTGTAATTGATTAGTATGTAAAGAGAAGATAGTGTGGACAGTACCAGAATAGATATGCATACTTTGTATCTACTCTGCAACTACTGCATCACCGTCTAGACGGTGTATATATTGAGGGCGTTGTTTTTTCTTTACCACTTTCAAAATGAGAAAAATATGGTATGAAATTTGAATTGACCATCATCAAAACTTTGTGCATTGTTTTAAAAATAGAAGTATCCTTAACACGCTGAAATAACCATGCCACTGAGGCTCAGAGAGTCCCATTTAATTTATGCGATGACTTCATCATACGAACACGCATATGGGCACGAAATTGCTTGCCGGGCACCCTCAATGGCTCCCTCCTGGTAATGGGATTGGGGACCCCTATGCCCCTGGTTCAATTCCAGCCAAGATGTACATCTTCTTTTAGCTTCCACGCTCCTTCACCCCTTCCTTCCTCCTTTCCTCCCGGAACGAGAAGGGTGTTAGGGTTTTCTGTCAAAAATATGAAGACAAATCAAAACTAATGGAACACAGGGCAACTTTTGTTTTTTTTGGGGGAAATCAATTGCTTTATACTTGAAACAGCATGGGTTTACATGGATAAGTCAAAACAAACATTGAATCTACCATGTTTTTTCATTACTATGTTGTGCATTGTAGTGCTTGTAGTGGAGCTATTTTAGTTACTTGCCCTTAATTCTTTTCGTGACATATGTAAGGTGTTCTATTTGTCCTGGAAGCACGTACCTTAGAGATAGCTTTCAGTAAAGTGATTAAATCAAGGGTTTGTTTTCTTCAGTGTGTGATTAGAAATAGACACTTGGGTATTTGTTTCCACAACAAACATTGCCCCTGCTATGTTGTTTGGAATAACAAGGTGTGTGTGTTGAAAAGGTGCATCTTGAAAAAAAAGTTAAAAAGTTAGTATTGAGTTTTAGCATTCCTAGGCCCCATGTTTTTTCGGACAAAGATAACATTCGATAACACTCTGGAGGTTAAAACTCTGAATGCGTGCACACAATCAAAGGCTGATTGACACATCCAAAGTTTTATAATCTTTCAGCCTCCATGTAGCCATGACTACTCTTTTATATCATCACAGTGTAATTAAAGGCACTATCAGTGATCTGCCCGAATGAGTGAAAATATTTGAAAGTTGCAGGAATAGCTTAAAAGTATAGGATACATCTGTAGAATTCTCATAAGTTCTTTTTTTCAACTGAAAAAACTGATAGAAAAGGAAGAAAACAAAGATATGAATCTCCATTCAATTACGTGTTGTAGTAAGTGTCCATATGGACAGTAATAACTAAAATGTTCGATTTTGTCCTTATTAGGCTGCTTTTGGTCGTATCACTTGTAGGATATGTTAGGACACCTATACTAGAGATGCAAAAATCTGATTTTTGATGATTTTTCAATTTTAAAGGAGCATTTTAAGAAATTCACAATTGTGTATTTTCTGTTCGTTTACAGACAGAAATTACAACATGGTCGCCTATGAGAACGTGGGAAACAAGCAATTGCTCATAACACAAAAACTGCAAGATCGGAATCAACTAAAATTTTATGAATAAGCTTTTCTCAATATCTAGTGAACCATGAATAAAACAGTACTTGCTGGAATCATGAAATACACCTTGAATGTCATTTGTCGTCTCATTATATGGTCATCATTATTACAGTAAAGACACAAATAACAATCATTTTGTCTACTACAACTTCTCTGAATTCTTCAAGATCCATCCAAAGGGTGTGTTTATTGGATAAGAAAAGTGATTAGCCCAGTGTGGGAACAAATCTCCAAGTGTGAGTCCAAGACTAAAATTGAGTCTCATCACCTCATCCATGCCATCATGGTGTGTCTGATTAACGATGCGCAAATATGCGTGTCAAATTCCTCAGGTTTTACACACTTCAATAATTGTTACCAATAGTTAATTTTGACCTTAGAGATGGTGAATACTCAGCAAGAAATCTTAGAATTAAAATCAATCCCTGCATGGATGATAATAAATATTATCAACAATAGATACCTGGGCTCACTCTCTTTTGAGATTTCATAAAGCTAGAACTTGTACTTGCTAAACTGTTTTATGATTAACTTAATGAACAGGTGCAATTTCAGTTTTTGGTATTTATTAGGGATTGGTCAATATCAACAGTGGGTGGAGACTTGGACGATTGTCATTTTGGATTACTTTGTGTGTCTCTTCTTTCTTGGCATCTAAACACATTATGGCCTACATGGAGTATGAAACTCTTTTTGTGACTGATGACTGAGAATTGAAAGAACTAAAATCGTCATGTGATTGCAAAGAGGTCAGAAGTGCAATAGCTGCCATGTGATACATCTGTGTGCTGCCGTGTATTAGGTTAACTCAATTTATCTTTCCTTGAGTCAGTGGCTCTTGAAATAGTTCTGTAGACGAAGGTGTCACCTGAAGAACCATTTCAAGAGCCACTGACCAAAGACTTAGCGTAATAGTATGTTTGACGGTAATTTATGACAAATGGCAGCTATTGACTTACGACCTTCTTGCACTCACACAATGAGATGTTTTGATCATAGCTGACATGCACAAGAGGGGAAAATTGCTACCTTAATTTCAGCAGCTGGCACACACTTTAATTTTTAAGAAAATTTATTTAAAACTACAAAAGTCTTTCAATTTAAATCTTGATACCATACACAGAGGAATGATGCTGAAAATACTTGCTGCCTATGGTATTCCTCAAACCATCATTGATGCCATTGACTATTCCTATAGATGATGTGACATTTGTTTATGGCGCCCCCTGTTGGTGTAAGAGAGAAACTGGCAGGCAAAGCACTATACAATATTGCATGTGGAAATTCTGTTTTTTTTTTGCTGTAACTTTTGTTTCGAATTAAATAATACTAACTTTCTTATCAAGCATAATAAGCTAATGCTACCAGCTGCATTTTGTGACCAATTTAGATCAGGAAAGATTCTGCAAGTAATTTATAACCAGATTTTATGTGGTCTGTCACAGAAACTACTGTAATATTTTGCCTGCCAAAAAACAACAGAGGGCGTCCTGAATGTCAACAAGTGACGTCATAGGTCACATCATCTATAGGAACACTCAAGCCAAAGTCATTACCCTGATGGAGAAACAAAACTTTTTGAGATACTTGCTGGTGTCCTACAGGGAGATACTCTTGCTCCCTATTTATTTATCATAACCCTGGACTTCTGCCTCAGGACAGCTACCAGTGGAAGGGAGGATGAGTGTGGCTTTACCATCAAACCCTGTCAATCCCACAGAATATTATGTTCTAAAAAAGTATTTTATTGACGAGCTGAATTGATTGCTGACTTGCATTATGACCACTCTTTCTGAAATAAACATAAAAAATAATATTTAACTTAGTTCTAGGGTGCTCAAATGGGAATTTTGCATTTTAGTGTACCCTGTTACATGAGAAACACCATTTTTGCCCTCTAAACCTGATTTTAGTCTTGTGTATTTGGTTTTTTCCCCCATTTTGAAGGGACTTTCTCAATAAAACCAGTTCTAATAGTAATTTTCAACAAAGATGATTAACTGATTTTGGGGCCAAAACGAACATGTCACAAAGTGGGTGCCTTATTTATGGAAGTACCCACATACAAACTGAAATCATTTTGAAAATGGGAAACAAAAAAATCATATCTGATATTAGAGTTCAAATCCCTCATTGGTTTTAAAACTGATGTTCTTTTGGTAAGATTTAATGAGGATAAAACAGTTTAGGGATGTAAGTTTTCAGGCAATGGCATGAATTCCAGCTTTGCGCTTCTCAAACTTTCTGCAATCTTTTTGTTTTCAGCCTGTTTTAGAGGCTTTAAGCCCAAATTCACACACTTTTTAGGCCATTCAGACTCTACTCTTCAGGCCCTTTAAGATCTCTGAAACAGTTGGAAAACATAATGCATAAAACAGAAGTTTAAGAAGATGAAAGACTAACTTTAAAAAAAAGGGGCATTTCATGATCTACATCCTCATCCCTCCGACTCACTAATAAAGTTGATATTTTTGCATCTCAACTGTTTTTAGCCTTGGTATTGTATATGTACATAAGTTGGCATGCAGATTTGATGGTATCTGCTAGAAATTTTCAACTTTGTATTTACTGTAAACGGACAGAAATTACAATATAGTGGGCAGTGGGACAATGAAATACAAACAAAATGATCATAACATCAAAATGCAAGATTGGATTAGACTGAAATTTTTGGGGAAAAAAATTCTGCAAGGATAATTGAGTGAATCATAAACAACAGAAGGTGATAAAATCATAAAATACACCTTTAATATTAAATAATTCTAGAATACTTTTTCAAGAATTGTTTTTAATGAAACTATATAAACTTGCACTAAAGATAAAATGTGATAGGCTAGAAGTACTTTCCAAAAAAAGTCTACAGCTGGCAGGCAACAAACATTAAAGTATTCCAATCCTTTTTCAAAAGCTTAAAAGAAAATACTCTTCTCTTCAACATTGCATTCCATCCTTCTATTTGTCCAACCCCTCCTGTGATAAATAATGAACACTCCTTGAACACAACAAATTATGAACTGTAGATCTTGAGTCTAGATTGTGCCATTTTTGTAACACTCCTGGAGTGTGTAGGTTGGATGCGGTGGACAGTGTCAAAACGAACGCCACAGAATGTTGCTGTTTTGGTTATTTAAGATTTCTTGTGGAGAGTCGGTGCATGCAGGCATGTTAATACTAGCAGCTAGTGGTCAAAATTAATTAACACTTGGTTATCGGCATCTCACTCACTGTGGGCCGGTATGTTCGGGGTTTATTTGCTGTGTGGTAGCGAATGGGGTACTATTGGACGAATTGGGCAATTTTTGTTGATATCCATCGGCTTTTGTTGATGCATACATGGTTTTGAAATATTCATTATTCTGGTATGTGCTTGTTTGGTTATGGGATTTCTAAGGTATGTTGTTTTTAACACTTAATTTGTCAAAATGTGAAAATTCAAGTGTAACCGTATACATTCAGTCAACACAGCATTCAAATAATATGGGGGGGGATATTATTAGCCCCATTAACGAAATCATTTGAAGTGCAAATTAACATCCAAAAGTCATTTTATAGTCCTCCCTAACAGCTTAGACAGTGGCCAAACATAGCATGCCAGAGAATCCAAGTCCCCTGTGAATGACATGTAATTGGCCTTATATATAGTAAAAACCATAGTGGTAATGCAACCACCTTTTTTATTAAAATTGAACCTTTTGGCTACTTCTACTCTTCGGATCGAGCTGCAAACGAACTCGTCGACGAGAGCGCCGTTGGTTCTTCGAAATTGGAAATTCATAGGCAGCTTTTCAAAGAGCAGTGCTTTCACTACAACAACATGTCACTGAAGCTAAGCCAACTATCATATCTACAAACGAAAACTGGACCGCGAATTCTTCCGTAGATTATAACCAGTTATTCACACAAAGTCTTCTAAAAAGTCTGCCTTCAGAAAACTCCTGATCCATCCCATTGTTGAATCATTTGTTCAGCATTCTTTGCATGACAAATCCCCGTCGCATTAGGATGAACTGATAATACAACCTCCAATCCGAAATCTTTGGCAGTTGCGCCAAACATCAACTACAGTCTTCTTTCCCCGGTTTCAAGTCACTTACTGAGGATTCTGTGCGAAAACTTATTACTCGAGGGCACCTTCATCCTCTGAGACTTGACCCCTACCTACCTGGTTACTGAGAAATGTATTGATGAACTTTGTGCCAATTATCACCAAAATCATCAATCTTTCATTTGAAAAATGGCTATTTTTTCCCTGATGCGTTTCAACCTTTCCCACATCACTGTCACTGTCTCTCATCAAAAACCCAACCTGGACTCTGAGAATCTTAAAAACTATCGGCCTGTAGCGAATCTGACCGTTTTCTTCTCTCTAAACGCTGGTACGTGCTGCTAACAGCAAATCCAAGACACTTCTGAAAAAAACCTCCACGGCAAATGCAGTCTGCTGATAAATCCCAACCACCAGCACGGAAACTGCCCTCCTACTTGTCCATTACATGATTTATTAAATCAGCTGACAGAGGGCGGAAGCTGTGCTCCTACGTCCTTGATTACCTTCAGGACTGCATTTGCTACCATCAACCATGAGATCTCGTTCTTAACGTCTGTCTGAACGATTTGGAATAACTGGTTCTTCTTTAGCATTTGTTTTTGAAGCTATATTTTAACATCGCTCACAGTCTGTTGTTATAAAAGATACATGTCTTTTCTTCACCAGGAGTCTTGATTAAGGAGGTGCCACAGGCTCGTTTGGGCCCATGGTCCTTCATTATTTTATACATCGTCGCTCTTGAGGACAGTATAGCAGCCATGCAATAAATAGAATGATTTGCAGATGCACACAAAGACCATATTTTTTTTGACAGAAGATCAAGCTGCATCTGTTAGGCCCCAGACCTTGAACGATGCATCAAGACATCAAGGCATGGTCTATATCCGCAAACCAACTAAACACTGAATGACGACAAGACGGGAAGTCCCTTCACTACATCCACGCTATAGGAATCATATTTACCATCTGTTTTCATTGGGGATTCACAAATTGATTCTGTTGTCACAACTAGAAATCGTGGTGTAATTGTTGAAATACCCTTCGCTGGATTCCTAGCTTACCAACATATGTCGCTCTGCATCACTTGCTCTTCACAAGATCCGGTCAGACCGCAGGTTTCTCGATCAGCAAACCACCGCAAAGCTAGTTCTGCTTTTGTTACATGTCGCCTTGATAACTGTAACAGCCCCTTCATGGACTTTCCCTCCTGACTCTCAAATCGCTCAAATTACATGGCAACGCATACAAAATTCTGCTGCAATGCTTGTAACTCTTACTCGATCCCGTTATCATATTTCTTCTCATTTCCTCCATTCTTCAAGCTTTGCACTGGCTACCTTTATTGTCGCGGATTTATCGACAAATTCTTCTTCTCACATACAAGTGTATTCATTGCTGTGCTCCTCTCTACCTTTAAGAACTTCTTCACGTTTACAAAACCCTCTCGAAATCTTCGTTCAAACTCGCAATCATTACTTGTTACTGAATCTTTCAACACAAATATATGGCCGCGTACTTTCTCTGTTGGTCTGCACCTACTTTATGGATCATCTTCCACTGCATGTCAAGACTGCAAACTCTTTGATCAAGTTAAATCATATCTTAAGACTCATTATTTGAAATTGCCTATAAGCACCTGTAATCTATGTTGTTTGGGCTATGTACATGTAATTTCGCTTTCTTGTTCTTTCTCCAGCGCATTGGGACTCTGTGTGAATGCGCTATAGATAATAATGGTTGGTATGTTATTATTTATTAATTACTTATTCTAGCCCAGGGGTGGGTTGGGTGGGGGGTTGTTGCCACCCATAAACCCCTCATTAATTTCAGGCGTTTCCATTCCACAGACCCCTTTTAAGCTTAGTTCCAGAGACCCCTCACTTTCCTATGTAATAATCTATTCTTGTCCAAATTTTGCTTCAATTTGATAAAATCAAGCTCCAAACCCTGTTGAGGAACAAAACTACCCAAATTAAGTTCCAGAGACTGAAATTTTAACAGAATCCCAAATAAGTTCCGCGCAGCAACGTGTTTTGAAATCTGGGGTGGCACACTCCGCCCAAAACATGCTTAATCCCCCTCTCCGAAGACTTAACAGCCTGTCCACTCTCCTCCCTAACCCATTCCCCTCCAGTGATTTCCCATGTGTGCATGTCACTGATATAATAGATAAGGAAGGCAAAGGATTACCTTGCAATTCAACCAATAGATTTGAAAAATACTGTAAATTAAAAAAAATTCGGAAGCATCCCTGAAATGCAGCCTTAACAGAAGTCCAAAAGTGTACAACCCCTTTTACCTCACCAATTTGGCTTGCCTTGCCAGTAAACTCTTTCTTAGTTGGTGAAGATCACTTATTGCACATTCTGTCCTAACTCATCTTGCTGTGCATTCTGCTGGGATATTGTTACCTGATGCCCTGGTTGAGAGTGAAGTTTCTTCTGGCAGATTGGTCAATTTTGTTACGGCAAACTACCCAAACTGAGATCAAAAGAATTTGCTTAGCCTTGCCGCAATTGACAGGTGGCCAAATTGCTACCAAAATGGCCGCCCCACTAATAATCCAAATAATAAGACATTACAGGCTGGTAACGAGATTAATAAATTGGATAACGCAGTAAGAGCCAGGGTACTGCAAACTTTTCTAGTGAGAGAGAGAGAGACTGCCACTGGTTATGCCTTAATTTTAAATTGCTGGCAAAAGGCCATGTAGAAATCAATGCACAAACAACCTTCTGAACCTCTACTCACAGAGATGTTTACAGATACTGAAAACAAAGGGGGGACAGAAAAGAGGATTTTTTTGAGGGGTGACATTTGGGGAACTTGCAGGAATGGTAGGGTGGGTGCAGTGCAAACGTGGGTTTAAAGAACCACTGGCACATTTGAAAAAGACAGGCGTCACTCCAAGAATTTTTCAAATCGATATTTTTGCATGGTTGTAAGGCTTTTATATACAAAACCCTCACCCCTAAATGATTAAATACCAATCATGTTTCCTTATGTGTAAACTGACGATTTTATAATTTAACGTCGCCAGCAACGTTAAATTTAGCAGACGACGAAAATTGCGTTTAACACAATACAACGCACGCCGTATGCATGTTTTCCCACGCTATGCACACTGTTTGATCGGTCTTAACCTTTGTGGTTTTTAAATATCAGTAGTTCGAGGTCAAAAATATTCATGTATATAACACATTTTGTTTTTTTTTTTTTTTTTTTTTAATATTTTTGTAATATACACATTTGTCTTTATCCTCATATCATGTCCCGTATCTGTTTTGGTGTAGTTATTTTGAAATGTGTAAAATTTCTCTCGTTCTTCTTCCACTGGCCAAGACTATCATTTGAGCAAATGCAGAATTTCATATTTGTGTGAAAATGTGCCAGTGCCTCTTTAATTGAGGACCTTTTTGGGGGGGACAGTTTGATCTTTGGAACTGAATTTGGCCAATTTTATGGCCTTGAGAATGAATTTTGGGTTGAATTAAGAGTGGCACCCTTAAAAAATACAAATTTTCAAAAATGGTTGGCTAATAAGGTACTTTGGGAGTTTGTGGCAAATTTTCAATTCAGCCTTAAATCTGGAGCATGCTTGAACAGGGGTCTAAAGATTGACTGGCACAAACTGGAGGTCTTCCTCTGCAAATACCGGTACTGCTACTGAGCCATTTAATGGCAGTTACCACCCTTCCCCTACCCCAGTGGCGTACCACAGAATGTCGGTCCAGAGGGGGCAAAATTTCCCAAGTCGTCCCGCCAGAGGGGGAAAAATCGATTCGTCCTGGTGATTTGATCTATTAGTCTGAATTTTCACGAAATGCGCGCATAGGCGTGAATTTTGCCGACTTTACTCTATTTTGCCCACATTTTTGTCTGAAATTGGTTGAAATTCCCAAAAAGAGGAAAAAATCATCCCGCTTCTTTGAGCCAGAGGGGCAACTGGTAAAATCAACAATCTTCACTTGAAATAATATTATGAACTGTATCTTTCTTCTATCTTCGCCTTGCAGTGTTTCTTGACTGATAGAAAGTGGTAGTACTTTGGATAAAATTGTTCAAGAAGTTTAAAAGACCACAAAACATTTTATGATCATATGATCATGCAAAAAATTCCCTAAGTACTAAGTTATATCAAACTGAGTGCAAAAGTCTGGGTTTTTAGTTATAATAGGATTTTTGTGGGATCATTGACCTTATTGAGGTGAAATTTCCCAAATCAGGTGCATTGTGGGACTCAACTCAGTACCCCGGAGTCGTACTTTGAAATAAAAGAGCCTCAAATAACCTTACACATTCACTTTTAGCTTGATTCCTTCTTAAATACTTTGTTTATTTTTAAATAATCAGATGCAAATGTCACTGAAACAGATGTGCTCAATGTAACAAATGAAAAAAAGAGGAGATTTGACCTAATTCTACTATGGACTCACAAACGTAACTGGCTGATCAAAAATTTGATGGATGTCCCTAAATAGCACTCGGCAGGTGATTTGCGCTATCTCTTGATTCAGAGATTTTTTCACAGCCACTCGGTGATTGATACCACTCTAATCCTCTAACTCACAAAATGAAATGACCTACAAGGCCGCCAGTTTTACTCATCTAGTATATCTTAAAATTATTTAACTTTTCAGCATTTGTCATTGATCATCACTTCTTCATTTTCAACACTTTGGATTTGATTCCACAAAAGATTTTTCAGGTCAAAGACTATAGTTGACTGGCATTCCAGGTGATAGGTAAAATTGGGCCCTGGATTAAATCAGAACTAAATCTATAAACAAATGTAAAAGGTGTGATTTGAACTTGAATCCATTCAATTAGTAAATCAGCATCAAATTATGACATGTCAACAGTCTGTGTAATAATGTTTTTTCAGTATTATTATTTGGTGTCTTATTTGTGCAAAGGGTTGGTCGTGATGGAATCTGGATCAGAAAAAAATAAGGAGAGTGTAACTGGTGTTTATTTTTCTTGTTTTGGCCACAAGCCTAGTACAAAATTAGGTAACTGCCAATGTAGAATGGCACATGTTTTAAATTAGCACTGGTTTTAGAGACTAGTAACTAGACTGATGCATAGACCTTGCTGGTTAACATTCCGTTATTGTCTCCGCACAAGACTATCTTTGAATATATTCGAAGCAGTCGAACCGGTGGGGAGCCACAAAATTAGAGAAATATGTATCACTCTCCCCCCCCCCAGGAAAAAAGGGCACATGTCCCTAGAGTGTGATGTTGTTAAGGCTCTGTATTTTACGGCACAAACGAACCAGGGTCAGTGCACCCATTGGATTTCTGTCTTGAAGATGATGGAATAAGCGTGTAAACCAATAGGTTCACTGAGCATGTTTGTTTCAATTTCGTTGCGCAAAATAAGTAAGCCTGTTGTGAATGTTATTGTTAATAGTTATGGTTAAACATTTTTTCCCCAAGAAATTTGTCATTCCTGTAGTCTTTCATCAAGGTGTTGCGCTTTATTTCGTACCGTCCCTGTATACATTGTGGTATAGCGCCCTCTATGGGCGTCTCTTGCGCATCACCTTTTCCACATTTTTTTTTGATTTTATGGATAAATCTTTCGTAACTTTCCATGGGAAACTGAGGGTGCATACATAGTGAGGCGCCATATTCGAATGCCATTGCAGTCAAACAAAGTAATAATATAAGTATGGCGGAATTGCTTATGTTACGTTGGGCATTTGTCTAGTGGTAAAGAAAGGGTTGCATTAACCGATAATGTTGTTCACAAGCAATCGGTAGTAGAGTACAATCCAACATATGATGACCACATAATAATAATTTGATTGACACATTATGCTTGCCCAGAACATCCCATATTTGCGCAAAGATGCCTTGCTCCGGCGATCATGGTTGAAGGTCTGTGACAAAGACTATCATTCTTCTCTTAAAATGAAAAGTAGTGTAACTTTCCCTCAGTGAGGACTGGATCATCGATTACATAACACCCTTAAAGGGGCATTTCTGATCCATAACCTAGTCCCCCCGATACTCGAAAAAGTTGAGATTTTTTTTTATATCGATTCTGAACGTTAGCATCTAGTAATCATGTGTGGACCAAATCTTACGGCAAATTCGGTCGTACAGTAAGAAATCACAATTTTGTTTTTCTGTCCGTAAATGGACCAGAATTACAGCCACAGTGGCCTATGGGACCGTGGGAAACACGTAATTTGCTCATAACACAAAACCGCAAGCTCAGGATCAACTCAAATTTTGTGAATAAGCTTTTCTCAAGGATATCTGAGTGAACCATGAATAAAACAGAAGGGTGCGGAAACACGCGAAATGCACCTTAAATAAATGACAATAGAGTGTTTTGAAGTCCATATATTTATCTTTTTGCAACTAGCAAAAATAAATACTAGTAGTTTGTTTTAAACACGAACAGGGGCTTATTTCTTTTGATTTTTTATTTATTACTTTTTTTGTGGATTGGGAAAAATAGGTAGTTGCCAAGCATCCCTCCTTTCATTGGACAAAGATTATGATTTGAAGTTGAAAGAAAAATAAGAATATTTGTGTAACCATTGGAATTATTATTGAAACACTTATATTTCTGAAATAAGTGTTACAACACAGGTGAAGATTCTTCCCATACTAGGATCCACCATGGCTTTATTTTTCTACCACTTATAGATAATAAAATTGTAGTTGAAGTACAGAGTAGGACAAATGCTGAGCTGAGACAGGTGGAGGATCAATAGCCTGGTCCACTTGTTACAATCTAGTTTTTCTTTCAATTCCATAGCCATGAAAGTTGGAGTACAAATGCTGGGCCGGGGCTTTGTCTAATTGTTTTGTTACTTTTGACACAGGTGTAACCTTAAAGGGTAAAAAAGGACCAGACAACCAAAAACAGCCAGCAGCAGTTGCAGCAGGAACAACCGCTGAACGTTAAAGGAACTATCAGTGATTTGCCAGATCACAAAATCCGTCAAGTAAAAAATCATCAAAAAATAGATTTTTGCATGTCTCTAAAAAGTATAGCTATCATGGAGATGACTATTGCATGATTTAGCAATATCTAGGGACGATGCGAAACTCAATCAATGTATGCCGAGGATCAATGAAATGATACATCCCGAGATTGCAATGTCATTATCGATTTGAACCGGGTATAAGCCAATGAAATGCTTACATTTTCACGCTGTTTAAGAAGGATTCTGTTGTTTCGTACAGTATTGTTTCTATTGATGAGCAGACAGAATTGATCCAGATTAAAATTTAACAGTTGGTATTGGCGAATAGGCGTTAGTCAAAGTTTGATTGACCTGTTTTTCTGGGAAATGCAAGACCATTCACAGTTCTATTGGATGATAAAGTTCTTCACACATGCCATAGTGCCCAGTAATTGAAATCCCCCCAAATGTCTGACAAGATATTGAGGTAGTGAAGATGACAGGAGCCCAGTTTATCATCCAATAGAACTAACGCTGGATGACAATGTAATAATGGGACATCAGGGCTTTGTAGTAACATCTTAATGAAATGAACAGTAGCGTAATGACCGATAGTGTTTGTGATGTTGGCTGAGTGACATAAAAACTGTAGGTCACTTGCTGACCACTGTGCCCAATGTTGAAGTTAATTAGAGGTGAACGCGTCACTTTTGTTTAGCTAATTGTTAGAAGTCAAATTACAGATTTGATCTTTTTCCCAACCCATGCAGGGTACATACTTGATGATAAGAGGCTTCATAGAAAGAGTAAGTTCTTCAAATGAGGGGGGTGTACGCAGAATTAATTTCAACCCCCGTTAAAATATCCTTTTTTGGAATTTTTGAAGATTCTCATCACAAAAAAGGACTTCTACATTTCTCAAAATTTTGGACATTTTGATCCAAATATTCCAAGCAAAAAGTAGAACCTTTTGTCCCTTTGGTGAATTAAGAGGTGGGAGCCCCACCTGCTATGGGCTGTTCACATTTATTCAGTTTCCAAGAAAGTTATAACCGCTTAGATCGAAAAAGATAAATTTGACAGTTTTCAGAAATAGTTTAAAATAACTTCATGTTCCATAATGTTCCTGAAATTTCACCAAATTTTTGCCTTAACCAGGCTTTTGTTAACAGTGGCAACATATTTTTAATGAAAAAAAAATTTGCCCAGCTGATGAATAAAAAACCTTTCCCATTCTACCTCTAAAACAAAGTTATACTTAAAACGGAATAAAAAGCTTTGCTGGCAAAGCAGCAAAAAAAATTGCTTGACAAATTATCCACAAATCCAGGTCAGAAAAACATTGGTGTTTTGAGTGTACAAAAGAGGGGTCAGATTTCGGATACCCATGGTGACCACTGCACTTTCTCTCAACCTGATTTTCCCCAACATGCACATGTTGATAAACTGTCAGTGGCAATTAGCCGGCAAATTAGACATCAGGGAATTAAGAACGACTGACACATGGGGGCGCCAGCTGTGCGGTATTTTAGTTGCTTGCTACGCTGTGTGGAGCATGTATTCACCATGCGAAACACCGCTGCAGTCACTGCTGTGGTTACTGATCACTAGTCATATCTGAAAGTAGTGTGATGCTATTGTTTTACCTTAGTTAGTTTTCCACATGCTACTCTCATAGAAATGTCTTAACAGTACTGCAGTGTTAATTTTTTTTTTGGATTTTTTGTGCACAATTGTATTATAGACAGTGTAGAAATAATATTAAATGGACCTCAGTGTTTTCTAATCAGAAAATAAAAAAAAACCAAAATCAGATTTTTGTCGGTTTTGTATAGGTCATCGTAATCCTAATATACCCTGCAAGTGATAGAGACCAAAACACACAAACCCTATAAGGGACAAAATTGAATATTTTAGTCAATACTGTGAAGCATCCTGTACAGACCCTACAGCACGTAATTGAAGGCGATTCGTATCTTTGAACTACTGTTTGTTTTCTTTGTTTTGTGTCAATGTTTCATTTTAAAATACCTTACGAATTCTACAGAACTTAACTCACTTTTAAAAGCAATATTAGCACATTTTTTGAAGAGCGCCCAGTTTTTCAAAAAATTGAGATTTTACACGGTTGCATTGGTAACTGGCTGTAAAACTATCACCTGGTGAAGGTTAAGCTCGAAAATGCTGGTGTCACAAACGAAGGAATGTAATTAGAATAATTATTATCAGGGAAGTCCTCGATAATAATTCAACAGGTGTTTTTTTTTGGCTGTAAACGGCTTCCAATTTGAAAATGGCCAGGAAGTAGCGCCATGTACGTGTCTACGCTCATCCATTAGTGTGTTTTATTGGTTCAGGCAGTCAAATTTAGAGTGTTATCTTCTCGAGGTGGCACTATTCCTCAATGGACGGACAGACATGTAGGCATGTCCAGCTCTGCCGTTAAGTCACATCTGGGATCCAAATCTAATGTACAAAATCGCTTCTTTTATGATACGGAATCTTCTTATCATTCTCGTCGCAGGTATAAGTTTCCTAGACAATCACCAACGTAACTGTTCCAAAATATGAAAATTGGGGGCTCTCTTCAAAATGGCCATTATTGCTTTAAGCTATTCCTACAAAATTCAAATATTTCGCTCATCCAGTTGGATCACTGATAGTGTCTTTAATGTCATTACTTTCTATGTTACCAAAACAAAAAAATTCATGCTTGTTTGAAAGGTGATTTTGTGATTTTAGTATTTTTTATGGTTTCATAGATATCATCATAAGATACTCTTATTGCTCAAATTCTAATGTTCGGATGGGGTAATTTTGCATTTGGTTTGTATCACCCTGCTCCATAGACCACTGTGTTTATATTTTAAGAGGATGGCACGATTTTATTTATATAAAGTTTTTGGTTGGTAATGCTGAAAGTGAGACCTAACTTTAGACTAGTTTAAAACCAGGTTTAGTCTACAATAAAAGGGAACCTTTTTTCTTTACAACATACTCTAAAAGTGTTCTGTAACGGGTGAGAAAATTCTCATGGATGGTCTGTTCCAGCCCACCATGAGGAATTTCTCACCCGTTACATTTAACTTTCCACAGTATTTTGAAAGTAAAAAGGCTCCCCTCTTGTAGGACTAACCCTGGTTTTCAAACTAGGTCTAAAGTTAGTCCCCTCCTTTCAGAATCCAGCCATAATTTGATTTAATGACCTTGACCCCAATCTCTAACTTTTATGCTGATTTTCAATCTGTTTCGATATGGGAACCTAAAACATAATTTTATAAGCTCCATTGAATCTCTGTAAAGATAATTTGGTCGAACAAATTAGCGCACAGTTTCACTCATAACATCCAAACCAATAATCCTTTAGCCCTAAATAGCACAGGGTAAATGAGAAAATAGTAGTCTTGCTTCTGCACAATTTGACCACTTCCAGTTTTCTGGGGTCCGGGGGACTGGCTAGTAATGACTCAGGCAAAAAACATGGCCCGTTATTTGTCCTGGTTTATGGAAAGTATTTATAAAATCTACAAATTTTCTTGGAGAGTAGATTGAATCAGCATGTAAAATTAGGCACAACAACTCATTTGTGCCAATAATTCAGATGCACGAGATTTCAACCTATTAGGTATTAGGGACAAGGCATGGATCTTGGAATATAATGCCCCTTTCATACATGAATCTGGTAATTGGCAATCGCCACTTCACTCAATACTTGTAGTTTAATATTTTTAAGTCAAGAATTGGATTTGGATCCGGCGGGAATGAGAACCAAATTCCAGCAGGCATTGGTCCCACAAGATCAATCCACTGCACTGCTTTGCACAGAGACAAACAACTCCCACTACTACCTTTGGGATTCAAAATTACTTGGACACAAACACAGCGGGAAAAGTGGGTATTTGGTAATCTCATTCCTGGGAAACTTAGACTACTCGGGGAAATCCCAAGGCTCATTCACAAACTCGACTGTGAATTAAACAATTTATAAGCTTATATAATATACAAATACACAACATTGTAAAAATTCTACTTGGAAATTCCGACGTGTATTATTATCCTTTGTTGACGTTCCGATGCAGTGATCAGTCAGGAACGCCGGGCGGGTAAGGGAGGTGTAATTATGTGTTGATGCTATCGTTCAGCGAGTTGGAAAAACCCTTTCCATTTATTTGTGAGCACCCCACTTCGCCTTCTTGCAAGCGCTCGGTAGGCTTCTTTCGTACATACATGTATGTACAGTAGCCACTACACAGAAGCACACAGTGACCGTATCAGCGCAGGTTTTTTTTTTTTTTTCCTTTCGTCCCACAATGCCAGCACTCCAAGCCCGACGTCCGTATATCCCCACAGAAGCAAAATCATTCTACAGCACACGGGTATCAGCGTGCTCTCATTCCCTTCTTGATTCTGCAACCACGTGTTTCTAACTTCATCAACGAGGGTTTCATCCAATGCCTCGGTATTTATAAATATATGGTTTATTTTTACCTTGGCCTTTTGTTAGATTTAAGTTGGTTTACCAACCATTTTTTTGTGCTTTCATTTTGGGGGTATTTAAAATAAATACGAGAATATAAAAGTAGATACCTTGTCAGTACTGGCCATTTCAAGACTTAATTTTTCGAATTTATGCCCCGAAAATAAATTTAATCTTGAAAATTGTGAAATCTTGATACATAAGTACTACTGCTGTTAACTGATATAACAGTATTACGGAACTATGGAAGTCACCCCCAGATTTCTCTACAAATTATAGCGAGGTCCTTTAAAGATATTAATGTAGTACTCTTTGATTTTGACATTCGAAAACCCCGCAATGTCCCCGATGACAAGGGTCGGGTAAATTACACCCCCGTGCGCGGTAAAGTAACTTGGCGAACTGCTACACAAGTCGCTGTTTGGATTTCGAAATGGAATGTTACTAATGGCCTATGGATTACTTTATTAATAGATTGTGTTATGCGGTGTAAATGGGTAAGTTAGTCTAAACTAATTACTCGGAGCAATTTTACTGGAATTCAGTAATAAACTCACAGTACGTTTGTGGCCTCTAACCAGAAAATGTTAAGCTTCTTATACTCTCACAAGTGTAAAAATGTTCACCATATAGCGCCGATTACTCTGTTATTTTGCAAATCTCCAACTTCGCAGCCATTTGATTCACGGGAAACTTTGCATTTTTTCACCCCTGGACCCAAATATGGTACACTTCTTGTAAGCACTACTTTAACCAATTACGGCATCGCAAATTTTAGCTGCCAATGTTCCTCCTGGCTCAACAGTTCATGCTCTTGTGTTTCATTTCTGGCAAATTTATTTTATTTGCAGTTGCTAGATATCCTGATAAAAGGTTATTTCCCAAAAATTTTAGTTGATTCCTATTTTGGCAGTTGAGGTTCAAAATAAATTTTTTTTGTAGTAATTACAAATAGCATCTAGATCTAAACATAGTCACCAAGGCTAAATCTTAATTCCAAATAGAGATGAGATTCAAATATATTTTGTTTTGTATAATTAAAAATAGTCCATCTAGAGTCAAACATAGTCAACAAAGGCGAAATGATTAATCCAGTTAGAGAATGAGATTTCAACATATAATTTGTGTTTGTATAATTCAAATATCATCTAGAGCTAAACATATCACCAAAGGCTAAAATGCTAATCCAAAGTTAGAGATGGATTTGCAAAATATAATTTGTTGGTTTAGTAATTAGAAAGAGTCATCTAGAGCTAAACCATAGTCACCACGGCTAAACGCTTAATTCCAAAGTTAGAGATGAGATTTCAAAATATAATTTTTGTTTGTAGTATTAAAAATAGTCCTCTAGAGCTAAACATATCACCAAAGGCGAAAATGCTTATTCCAAAGTTTTATAGAATGAATTTCAAAATATAATTTTTGTTTGTATATTACAAAATATTCCTCTAAGAGCTAAAACATATCCCAAAGGCTAAAAAATGCTTAATTCAAAGTTAGAGAATGAGATTTCAAAATATAATTTTTGTTTGTAGTAATTAAAAATAGTCATCTCGAGCTGAAACATAGTCACCAAGGCTAAAATGCTTATTCCAAAGTTAGAGAGGAGATTTCAAAATATAATTTTTGTTTTGTAAGTAATTAAAAATAGTCATCTAGAGCTAAACATATCACCAAGCTAAAATGCTGATTCCAAAGTTAAGAACTGAAATTGATTTTCTGTACAGGGAACATTTTCAAGCAGTGAAGAACAGTGCCAGAGATATTGTGTTAACAAAAATTCCATTCTGGAATTTTAGAACAAAGTTGTGTGATTTCATATGAAAGACTTCAATTGAGAGCGATTATTTTCACACAAGATTAAGATATGGAACAAAACTGATTTGGTTAGAAGGTTTTGGATGAGGGTTTGAAGTGCACCTTCAATCAGGAATCTCTGAGTCTGCTTAACAGCTCCGGACATCGGAGATTTCGAATATTATTTTTTTTTGTGTAAATAATGATAAATAGTCCACTAGAACTAAAGAGAGTTAACCTAAAATGCACAATTCCTCCGAAATTTTAGATGATCATATTTTCGTTTGATGCAATACACATTTATGTGTAGCTACTCCCTAGGACTGTGTATAACAAATGCCGTATTCCGGAATTTTAAACAAAGTTGTGATTTTCATATATGAGGACTTCGATTTTAAGCTTAGCTATTGCACCCAGTGGCTTTATATATGGACAAGCTTGTTTATATGCAAAAACTCAATTTGTTTGCACATTGAGGGCGTCCCTCGGGAAATCTCTGAGTCTGCCTTTAAGAGCAACACTTGTAACCTCACAAATCCCATAGGCCACTGTGCGGAGTCCTTCTGTTTGGTTTGAAAAATTACAAAATTGCAATTGCCTGTAAAATTATTTTAAGCTATTTCAAAATAGGTCAACATAGCACAGAATGTAACCATTTGATTCCACATCTGATATGCCTTCCGTGTTTCATTGAAGGCAACTGCCAAAACAGTTTTTTGTTCTCAAATCTAACACAGTCCAATTTGTATTATAATATAATTGGCATGGAAAACAAACAGTGGATGACGAAACCGATCCAAACACATGAAAATGAAAACTATAACATGAGGCAACTTATGTTGTGTGTAATCAAAAGTAGTGTAAACAGCTGTTCTACTGAAATAAAATCAAACAAAATAGAAAAGGGGCTCAAAATGTGGTCCAAATTTATTTCAGAAAAACCCACGAATTATTTTGAAGTTAGTTTTTGAGAATTAAGCATAATTGTCTTTTCCTGGACAGCTGTTGTTGAACTTGATAACCTTTTTACACTCAGAGTACATTCTAAATGTTTAGGATTTACAGCTTTGGCCATTATTGTTGGTCTAAGCCAACAAACTACAAAATCACATTCCTTTCAAAATCAGTGCTTTAGAAGAGGCATACTACGTTGCGTGCATGCACAGGTTTTTCCAGTGGCATAATGGGCCCATAACACATTCCCTGTGTGACCATGGATATTATATAGATATACGTTGAGTGAAAATGACATATCACATATATGGAAACTGCCAATTGGATAGTGGGCGCTGGAGGTCGATTTTGTTTTTACAAAGTGGTCTTAACATACTTATTTTGCAAACTCCCTGTGTGGAAACTAGGAATCAATTAAAGAGGAATGCCTTCCTTCACCTTCTGCATATTATTTAATAGTGGTAAACCATCCAGACTTGTAATCCAGGTCCGTACGCAGTGGGTGCAGGGGTGTGGTCGCAACCCCCGAAAAAATCCACAAAAGGGGCAAAAGAGCCACTTTTTGCTGAGTTTTATGGTAAAAATGTCATAAGGCTAGAGAAGTTTGACAAGAAAGTCCACTTTTGGTGATGCAATGTTCACAAAGTCCAAAAAAGTACCATTTTAGCTGCTATCTTGGATTTTCCAATCAAGTATGTTCCATGTTCTATTAATATATATGCAAGTGATTTCAAGTGTTAAATATGTTCCCATTGAAAGTATTATGGAGTGGGACTTTGAAATAGATGAAATTAGCAAGGTATGGGGCAGATGCCTCGTTGTTTTTTAGAACAAGAATTCAATAATCCTTCATAGAGCTTAGCTCATTGATTAAAAAAAAAAAACATAGCACAAAGTTTTTTTTTGCAAATGTTCTGTGACAATCCTTATTAGTGCTGTGAGTCATCCTCTAACATGTTGGTCTGGTTTGCTTGTTAAATACAGTGATGACATATTTCTGTTTATCTTTACACTCTCTTTGGTTTTATTGCTTCTAATACCTTTGGGTTACAGATATCATCTTGATTAAATGTCTAATAAAGCTAGAACCCATGGAGAATTGAAAAAATGTTCAAAATTCCGTAAACGAAATACAAAGGAACCAGCAGGTGTGACGATATCAAGTGAATCCAATAAACTGGCTTGCACTCAGCATAGGTTGAAATTGACATGTGAGGATGTTGGCATGGTTGGCATGGCGGTGGTTCTCACTACCAACAGTGTTAATTTGTTTCATTAATCACCAAAACATGGAAAATTGCTTTGAATTGAATTGGGACAGCATCCTCACTGTCAATCTCTCTTGATAACAAAATTAGTCCTAAATTTTTGACAGTGGTTATGGGACCTGAAGGAGAATCATGTTCCATGTTAAAGTTTGTTTGAACGAAACTGTTTACTTCCCTCATTTTCAAGAAGAAATTGGCCGAGCATGCTGATGTACCAGCGCCTGGGAATTGTGTCTTAGGTCGTGTTCCCACTATAAACATGTGCTCGGACCTAGGTCCAAGTCCCATGGAAGTGGGCTCGGCCCACATTGATTTCGCGTTTCTCACTGTCGCATTATGTACTCCATCCGTTGCCACTGCGATGTAGTATCGGCCCACTACCCGGATGTTGTTTCTTACATTCTGTCCATGATAGTTTATTTTGCAAAATATTGATCTGCGTGTTCCTCTCCTGTTGAATACTTTTTAAATGGAAACAAAGAGGATTTCCTCTTATTAACATGTTTGAGTAAACATGTTTGATGTTGTCGAACAAAAACATCGTCTTACTAGTTATCATTTTCTGATCATTTTGATGTCGTGACACCCCGGTATCCCATTTTCAGATTCATCGTAACCCCGGAAGGTCATTGTTTTACGCGTTATGGATGACCGTCAGCCCACTGTTTTCGCCGCTGCTCTTATACGGCTAACAATCTCTTCAAGTCTCGTGTTTTATACTAAATGAAATATAGGATATCAATAGAGAACCTAATCAGGAAGAAATGTGTAGCTGTTTCAGGGTATATTTGGGGAAATTCAATTCAGAAAAAATACGGATCTGTTTGCGATAATTTGGTCCTTGCTCCCCCGGGTCTTGCTCACAGCCAAGGCAGGGTTTCCGTGGTTATATGTGAGCCGAGCCCACTTACGATGAACAAACCCGTTCCCACTGTGCATTTGGTTAGCCAAAAAAAAAAAAAAAAAAACCCCCCCGAGCACCCCAAAAAACCCCACTTCCTATTCCCGAGACTACCTACCTGAGGTGGTCCTCGGACCGGATCTCGGATGTAGGTCGGAGTCCCACTTAAAACGCGTTCCCACTAGCCAAGGAAGTGGGCTCGACTTAGCATCGAGTACCACGTTCTGGTACCACAACACCATAGTTGGGACGCGCCCTTAAGGCATAAAGTGTCAAAAACACCTCTTGAAGCTTCTTCTGCATCTGGAGAGGTACACATGGATATGATCTACTCTATAGCTACACGGGTTGGTTTTTTTGGCTCTAACAATTATCAAAGCACCACAGAACCTAGATTTTTGCCCCACAAGGGGTAGACCATGATATTTTTTGTGCTGAAAAGTTTTACAAGTCAAGATGTCTGCATTTTCAAGGTGCATTTCGTGATCTACACATTTATTTTGTTTTATGATTCACTATATATCCTCAAAAAAGGTTATTTCCCAAAATTTCAGTTGAATATCTGACATTGCATTTTGATTTCGAGTCGAATTAGTTGTATCAGTCTGCCAAAGGCCACTGTGTTGTCTTTCTGTCCGTTTACCGGACAAAAAATACAATTGTTCTTAGAGTAGATCAAATTTTTGCACGTAAGATTAAGCCTGTACTTGGGCCAAACGGTTCAGATGATAGAAAAATCTCAATTTCTTTTGAGGTAAAGCGGGGGACGAGGCCGTGATCACGAATGGCCCCTTTAAAGGTGTTTGTTCTCAATTTTCTTTGGCCCCCTGATTTACCCCCAGAATTCTAAGCAGTATCGATTTTGATAATCAGAATAAATGGCTGTATTTTTCCTCATTGCGCCTCAAATTTGAGCCCTCGAATCCATTCCATTCCCAAGATATAAACATCAAAACGCACAAAACTGGCAAGTTGTTTCCCAGGTCTTGATGGGGCATATAAGCACGTGCCAGGCTCTCTATCAAGTAGAGAACATAGAAAATAAATAGACATAAATTGTAAAGCTGACAACACAAAGGCCTGTGTGCGCAACTATACCACCCCATTAACTTGTAGGGTGCATGTGTGTGTTCCATCCCCCCATTTTGAATCCCCCTATTTGGATATCAGATCACAGTCCGTATTTTTCTTGTTAAAGTCATCCTGAAATTTCAATTTTCAGCTTCATATCCATTCTTCCATATAGAGACAAAAAAAATTGTTTAATGGGACCTATTCGGTCTCAATGGTTTTCAGGCTCATTTCTATTGCCGGTAAAATACAAAAGATATTGATCTAAACTTAAGCCTGCACTGTTGCGATACTGCAGCCATGGTTCCGTACAAAAACTTTCTTGCAATACATTATGGACTGGTGTGGCAATTTCCTCGCTAGCGCGTACTGAATTGTGGGAATTCAGCAAATTTTTCTCTAGAATAGGCTAGCAATATGCATCTGCTTCTATAGACCATCCAAAACCACAAATTTCTTCCCCCGATTACTTGGTGGGAGTGTATGCAAGTGCCAGGCTCTTCTATCATGTAGAAAACACAATAGGCATAAATTGGAACAAGCACCTTTATAAGGATTATTTAATGCAGCTGGCAAGCTTAAAATATTTCAACCAGGTGGAGCTGAATTCTTAAAAGATAGCATTATACAAGGAAGCAACTCTTCCAAGAAATTGCGGCAACAAAAATATTGAAATGTGGTATAATTATGATGCAAATGTAAGTGAAATGGGTAGTAGATAAGCGCAGTGTTTCAAAACCCTCACTCAGCTTAACGGAGGTCGCATTTGGTTTCAGCTATATGCTCCCTACTTCCCCTTATAAAACTTCTATTTCCTTCTCTGATTTTTTGAGTTCTGAATCAAAGGATTATGAATATGATGAAATATATAGAACTGGTCAAGGTAAAAGGACTGACTAATATTTATGACAAGTTAGGGGAGGGGGTATTTTCCCCAGAAAAACTGAGGGAAAAATATAAAGAAAATTGAGAAAAATAGCTTCACCAATCTGCGAATTCATGTTAGATTTATAATTTTGGGATGGTAGTCTGAAAGGGAGAATAAACTTTAGAATGGGTTGAAAAAAGGGTTAGTCATACAAGAAGGAAACGTTTTTACTTTTACTCCCAAATATGTGACAAGTTAAATGTACCGGTGAGAAAATTCCTCATGGATGGGCTGGTAAGGCTCATCCATGAGGAATGTTCTCCCCCGTTACAGCAAACCTTTTTTAGAGTCTGTTGTAAAGAAAAAAAGGTCCCCTCTTGTAGGACTAACCATGGTTTAACCCAGGTCTAAAGTGAGTCTCCCTTTCAGAATACCAAACCTTTTGTACTGTGCCCCACACCAAGATCGGATAGATCCAAGGGAGGAGACAGAGAGCTTATGAGGAACTTAAGGAGAATGTAAAAAATGTATTGTCAGAAAAAAAATGAGACTGAATTCCCCCCATTCCTGCATATGAAATGGTTCTTAAGAACACCAACATATCCAAAGGGGGGTCGGAGTGCAGTGGATCTCCTTCACTTCGCACCCCTGTGGTCCCAGGTTGATCCTCGGTCGGGCCTGTAATTTCAGTGAGTTTGGTTCCAGTCCATATCAGCCCGAAGGTTTTCTCTGGGTACTCCGGTTTCATCATGATTCTAAGACTAAAACTGGGCGTTCTTCCATACGTGTATATGATAATAAGTGAATTGAAATAAAGTATCTTCGGAACACTATAAGAAGGATAGTGTGGAGTGTGTTAATACTAATCCTCTCCTCCAACATATCCAACACTAAAACTGAGAGTGATGATACTGGAGAAGGAACTACATATTATTCTGTCATTGTGCATTGAAAAAAATCGGAGCATTTGGAAGTTATCATCAGGAAAATCAATAACTTCCTCCATCCTACTAGGTACCAATTATTGTTGACTTAAATGTTTCCTTATCTTTGCAAAATAATATTGTTGTTGATGCATGAGCGTCTCTTCAGTGAAGAAAATTCTTGTGTAAATCCACTTAGCTTAAACACTAACAATCTATTGAGGTTCTAGCCTATCTCCCAAGAGGAAGAGGAAGGGGAAGGGATAGACTAAGAAGATTGGACATCCGTGGCGGGATCAAACCGGGGACTCCGGTGCACCATGAGCAGGGATGACAAGCCCGAGGGTGCCCATATTGGTGTTGGTACGATGACGTCATTGCATCTTTTTGGACTTAGTGCATTTCAGCCTCCCGCTCATTGAGTTTGTGCGTTTTGGTAGGATGTGGTATTGGAAAGATTTTCATGTATGGTGGATTTAATTCCCCATATAGCTGCCATTTGTATGAATTACATATCCCCATATTTCACCACAGTTCCCCCACCAAGATGAACACGATTCTAATAGGATTATGGGAGGGCGTTACATCGATCGGCATGGACATATTTTCATAACATTTTGAGAAAACATTTAAAGATAACATGTCGTGACTTGTGATGTGCAACAGTGGCAAATCCTATCAAGTTTGAAATTGAAATTCTGCACAAACAAACATGTGAAAATACACATTTTTCACCTGAAGCTATTGTAACAAATTCATATTATTAAGATATCAAATGACCACTTCAAAATAATGCAAGATTTTTTTTTTTTTTTAAGAAGAAATTATTAATCACACTGAGTGTTGATGAGTTGGAAAAACAGTTGCAGATTGAGCCAGAGATGGTGGTATGAAATCTGAAGCTAGTTCTTCACAGGGAGGCTTAAAGAAAACATGGTCGGTAGTATTGGCACCCGGGGTTGGAATAAGGTCTTGAGAGCCTGATAATAGTTTAGCGAAATAGAAATGGTGAACAGTTGATTAGAAGTAGAAGATGTTCTTTTATTTCTCCTGACATAATTGATATGACTATACAGTACAGTACCTGTACAATGGACCTTAACAGAACTTATACACAATTTCAAACTAAAAGTCTTAGAAACAAAAACAAAAGCAACTTTTAACAGATATTATAAACTATTCATGTTGTGAGACTTAAATGTAATATTGAAATCTTGGAACTTAACCTAAGGCACTTTCACACATCGGAGTTTTACCTAAATATAATGTCAATTTGAATAGGAATAAAGAGTGATATGCATAGATGCAAAAAAAAGGGGTATAATGTAAAATGCCCAAAACTATATGGCATTGGCTGGAAATTATTCTTGGTTTAGCTATGCATAATCTTCCAGTTTAAATCTTGCTAGACTATGGAGAATTTTAGTAATGTATTCTAACAAGACAGTTTGATATGCAGCCAACAATATAGATGTGATTAAACGTGTTACTCAAAAACGGTTGAACAAAGTAAAACGGACAGAACAGCTAATTGATAACTGAGTAACTTTCATTAAAATAAGTTTGGATTTGCATGTTCATGGGTGTGGCTGGTTCCTTCATATTTGGCATAACAGGTAGGAGGCACCGGTGGTGGAAATGCCAATTAGCCAAGTAACATTCACCCAAAGATTCCTTGTTGGGCCTGGGAGAGATTTAGGCTGCAAGGGTTGCATGATTTCATGCTGGATTATGTGAATATTGGAGACTTTTATGTCAATTTTGAAACATGACTAATCACCTCAGTGGTGTTATCTGAGATGAGTATACCTAACAGAGATCGGAAGCAAAGTTGCGATCCATTGTTAACAGCTTAATCGTATCGAACCGGTCTGTTTCGGCTTGCAATGACTTGCCTTTTATCCAAGTCATTGTATATTGTACTTTGTTATGTAATAAAAGTTTTTCTTTTTAGCTAGGTATCCTGCAAATTGGGCCTTTACCAAATTTTGTGCTTCAATTCATGACCTAACAAGAAAAATACTTGTTCTTAAGACCAGTTCACATTAACCTTATGGGTTTGGCTATTTAACAATAGCTTCATTTTCAGAAGACATAAGGTCCAAAAGTCAAAAAGTCCCCGATTTTAGATTCCGTTCTGTTAACAAATCTGAGTTTCCGATATAAACTGGCCCAAGTTTGTTTTCATGTCTTCATGAACTGAAGATAGAATTCACATTTAATTATCTCAGTTTATTTTGAAGAGTCAAGAATGTCATCAATACTGACATCAATTATTTGAGCAAATTCTATGAAGTCGACAATGGTACTTGTAAGACAAAATTGGGGTCTTTCAAGTCATTTCTATAGCAAACAGTCACTGAGTCTAAACTGTGTTCAAGACTTTTCAGAGAAATACACAAACCATGTGTTAGCACCAATTTATTTAAAAAATAATGTTGTTGTGTTTTTCATTTTTTAGTTTTTGAATTGTTTTGAATAACGATCACTGCTTCCCGATCGGTCGAGGGAAATCGTGAATACATAACAATACCATACCAGACACTGCATGCAAACAATCCACCATTGATAACTTGCTTCGAATCTGTTAGGTATCCTCATCTCAGGTGGTATTGCACATAAAACATTGACATGTCATAAGAATATTCATATGGTTTATGAACTTGTCTTGGTACATTCAGGAGGTAACATGGTATACATGCGCTATCTAGTTACTTAGTTTATCTTTTCTGTACAAAGTACACTGCACAGATAAATGAACTAAACTAACGTGTCTTAAATTAAGTAATCCTGCTTAAACACGACATAATTTGTTTTAACACTGGTACTTGAACAACCCCAGTTGTTTAGAAAGTTTGTAAAAACAGCATTCTCTTTGATTTAACAACATTAAAACTTATAAGTGACCCTAAAATAACATTTTGGACCATTTTGGACATAAATGTCAGGATCCCAACATTATTTGCAAAAAATCACTTGTATCAAACCATGTATCCATGTTTTACCTTGCAGTTAGCTGACTACAATTTCCAATAAGATAATGCAAGGGAATCTCAATTTGGAGAAAAATTTAGGACATTATTTCTGAGTGGCTTTAAACTGAATTTGGCTAAGATTGAGCTTTTTGCTTGATTTGTAAATGCAGGTAAAACAATTCAAGCTATAGTGTCCACCTCAATCAAAGTAAAATAATTTTAATGGAAGAAAGAAGATTTTTAAAACAGATTAGAAAACATAAAGATATTTGAACACAAAAATATCTTATCTGCAAACGGACAAGTATGCAGCAGTTATAGTGCGGTATGATATGTACGATTTTCATGCTAAATTTAAATATAAAAAATTTTTTATTTTTTGCTTTTAATTGGGTCTAATCAATGTGGCTAGACTTCAAGAAAAAATAAGGGGTTCACATTTTCAGACCCCCTGCTTCTCTTTATCAGGGGAAGAAAATTAGTCGGGGGTAAAATTAAAATCAAGTCAAATTGAGTTCAAATGTACACCAATATATGTATGTGATCAAGCAAAAGAGGGCGGAAGTCGCAAATATTCATGCTTGAGAATAATATTAATAATAAAATGTATATTTTTAACGCGCGCATATCCACGTAAACGTGCTCAAGGCTCTGTGCGGCAGCCATGAAAGGCGCTCAGCACATAGAGAAAACCATAATACCTGAACAGAGGTTATGCCAAGAGCTCGATTTTAGGAAGAAGGAGGAAAACGGAGTACCTGGAGAAACCTGCGGAATGAGTGGATCGAGAAACCAAATCCACATTAAAGCACCGAGAATGAGCCTCTATCAGGGATCGAACACGGGACCTCATTGGTGAAAGGCGAGGGAAGATACGCTGCGCCAACTCGTTCCCCCATATAGCCAAACAAAGGGAGAAAATATGTTTGTTTTTCCTATGTTTTGCCACCTCTCAAGCTCAACTGAAAAAGCATTTCATCAACCAGTACAATTCTTTTTAAATTCTCCCCAAGTCCTTATTTCTCTCACATCAACTTTTCTTCATCCTATTTCATATCATTCCTTACCTTTTCTCTCACCTCTACTTCTCTATTCTGCTTCCTCATTCAGAAATATTATTACATAAAAAACCCTCAGCAAGACATGTGGATAGTCTCTCCTTCTTCCAAATTCGCGTATCCCGTGTTCCCGTTAAGTGTGTTTAGCTTAGGTTTGTGTGTTTTTGTTTCTTTGTCTCTGTTTTTTTGTTTGTTTATTACCATGTAACATTTTCTAAATCACCCCTCCTGTATCATTATTGTACTATTGAGTATATTTAACTTGTATGTATTATAGGGCCAGCAAGAACCATAGGCCCTATCGGGTTGTCCAGTTACTGGTCCTAGCATATCATATCATATACGCTCACCAGTTTATTTAGTACAGTCTACAAATTGATACTTTATGTATTATTATATATTATACTGTATGATACATTTCTGCCACGTTCGATATGTTATGCGATTAAAATTGAATTGAATTGAATTATATCTTTGGAATTAATTGGTCAATTCAATGGGGGTTTCAGCAAAAATTGTAGCTTTTTAAATGGTGCATACAGTTACATGAAAAGTAAAATTGAATATGACCGACTTCAGACTCATTTTGCGTGATCACATTCAATGTCTTGTTTAGCAAGATTGAAATAAGGTATAAAGATTTGCCTAGTTCGACTGATATAGTTCAGAGGTATAGGGCTATAAAACTTAAAAGGTTCATGATCATCCGATGGCGTAAAAGCTGAGATTTTGTTGGAAAGTTGTTCAAATGATTCCTGTGGTCTAATGAAGCCAAAAAATGTAATGATTTGGTGATCAGAGGTAAGGTATCCTCCGAACTAGTTAAGGGGGGGGGGTGTGCCAGCCAAAACTGTCCATTGCTGACACAATTTTTAAAATGTTTCTTAGTGCAAAGCACGATGAGGAAAAGTATTATTGAGCTTTCTACAGAGTGCCCATCCTAGATACATAATCAGTATGTTTACATGATTAAAAGAACGTTGACACAATTGGCATTGAACAGTGTATCCGAAGATTTTACAACAAAAATGAAATGGGGTGTGGGATTACCAAAGCGGATGCCATGGAAAGTATGTAAGTTTATGTAGTACAGAATCATTGTTTTTGCTTTTTGTCAAGTGAATGCAAGAAATAGTTGTGCGTGTTGCACAATTTAAAATACGACCATATCCTGTTTGTCAGTAAGACTCGAGTGGGAAGAGACTCTGTGGCTGTGATAGTACAACAACAAAAAAATAATGAAAATGATTGGCACACAGTGTTGTGAAATTATGATTATTGCAAATAGAAACAATAACCAAGAGTATTATTTGTTTTAAAACATGTCACCCCCCCCAAGAAATTTGTTTTTACTTTTAAAATTCAGACAAAAAAGTGAGACTTTAATGGAATGTGGTAGACTTAAAGGTGCACGAGAGATTTCACATATCAGGTGTCCTTAAAAAAATTGAAAGTACTGATTGGAACAAATGATAAAGATTTCCATAAAATATATCCCCATCTGATTGAATACACTGAGAAAGTTTCGTTGGTAAAAATTGTGAAATTTTCTAATTTTCATATAGGAACAAATATGAAATTAAGCCTAGGTTTACATTGAAGTATAAGCAAATCAAAATCATCCTTTTTCCCTTTTAAGACATTCTGTAGCCAAATAACAAGGTAAGAAATTATTGAGTGTTGTTTTCAATTTGTTGTTCGAACCTTCAAAACCATCTTGGCAGGTATTCTACAACCAATTAAGTGCAAATTGGAACAAAATTGTATCCTCAGAAAATATCCTCATTTCCCTTAAAACGGGTGTTAGTGTTAATGATGTTAACACTTTAAGATGTTACTTCTGATATCAGTGCTTTAAAGTGTGTAAGGTGCTTGTTCGATTATGTCTTTGTGTGCTCTTTACTTGATAGAGAGCCTGGCACTTGGCATACACCCCATCAAGTACCGTGGGATAAAAAACTTGCGGATTCCTGGTAGAAAGCATTATGCACTTTGCAAATCCCTATTCAATACTTTGCTCATATTGATGGTTAACCATTATTAATTTGGTGGTTTTTTTATCTGGAAATGAAAGGGATTGAGGGCTCAATTTCAGGACGACAAGGAGAGAAAAATATGGCCGG
>JAMKCH010059876.1:0-16433 GCA_023653785.1 Ophioderma brevispina | reverse complement strand
GAGGACCAGGAATGATCCTTGAGGTTCCCAATATCAATATTCTTAAGGTCTGAAAGTACAGAATTAATATTAACAGCTTGTGATCTATCTTTAGAGAAGAATTAACAATTTAATGCATTACCAGTGATACCATACTTCTTAAATTTACTAAGACGTAGATATGATTTACAGAATCAAAGCCTTCTTTAGATCTAAGTAGATAGATCCTGTTACTTCCCTATCATTTGAGTGTTATTTAAGGATAGATCAGTACATTTTAAAAAGAGTAGTATTAGTACGGTGTTTACTTCTAAAACCTGACTGACCCTGATAAAATGTTATTATGAGTAAGATAATGGTAAAGTTGATCATGTACAGCACGCTCAAGATTTGATAAATAGGAAGAACAGAAAAGGGCCTATAGTTGTTAACCTCACTTTTATCACCCTCCTTGAAGATAGTTGTAACCTTAGCTTTTTCCAATAATGGAAATAACTGAAAGTGATAAAAGAAGGTTACAAACTATTGCAGTGGGTAACACAATTATTGGTGCTGACACTGGGAGTTTAATAAAACATTATCAATATCAATAGCTTTATTATTAGAAAAGTACGATCTGATCAAATACAAACACAGGGGTTATAATATCCAAATTGAAATTAGTTTGTAATCTCAGGGTTAGAAGTTTAAACTATCACAACTATTATATTATCATTACTAGTATTATTAAATTTATTGCCCAAAGTTTTAACTACAGAAGTGAAATACCCATTAAATTGATCGCATCTCATTATCATCACAAGTAAAACTAATTTGTGAATATTCGTTACAGGTGAATGTATTCTTTGGAAGTAATTTCTTAATTGTACTCCAAAGTTTCCTAGGATCATTAACATTATCATATAGCATTATTGCAGTAGTTCTTTTTCAATGTTTGTAAGTTTATTACTTGTTTTCTTAACTGCCTAGCCATTGCCCAGTCGTGCGGATCATGGTTTGTTTTATGAGCCTTTGAGAGTAGTGGTCCCTGTCTTTTGAAAGTGTCATAATTGCTTGTAATCCACTCAGGAAGGGAGCCCGTGACTCTCTTCTCCTTCACAGGGCAATCGTGTATCACAAGCCCTTATCAACACGTCCCTAAAAGTGCAGTAGGCATGTCAACATCACGCAATGTTCAACAGTGCGCCAATTAATTTTCTTAATGATCAACAAAATCATATCATTAAAGTTTTTTAAAGCCTCTTGTTTTCACTATCTTAGGTGGTACTTTAGTTTTCTATTGTCCGAGTTACAATAAAGAGATGAGTGGTCAGTCTATCTACAATGTGACACCAGAAGATGAAATTTTATCTTGTTTTTTTTTTTTTTTTTTTTTTTTTTTAATTTTTTACTTTTTTCAGTTATTCTAGTGTAGTCATGAATGAGCTGCTTCATATTACTATGAGAAGCAAGTGTGTAATTTTATTAGAGTTAGGTTTCTTACCTAAATCTAGTTAAAATCCCCAAAACAATAATAACATCATCATAGTAGGTGGTTGGAGTTTTGGAAAATGAAATCTAAACTTGTCAAAGGTATCAGCAGTAGAAGAGTCAGGTGGTCTATAAACAGTACCAAGAAGGATAGGCTTTGTGTGTGGAACTTAAAGCTCTATCCAAAGTGCTTTCAATGCATTGTTATGCAAATCAGGAATTCTCATTGGATACCACACCTTCTTTTATATAGCACAAAAAACCACCATGCGCCCCTGGACTCTATCTAGTCTACATAAAGTGTACCCATCAATAGAAACCTCAAATGTCATTTTACCATCATTTAACCAAGTCTCTAGTACACACAAAAACATCAATACTATTTTGATGTAATAAAACTCTTACATTTGATTCTACCTTGGTAGGGATTCGAATATTGATAGGGGTAACAAGTTTGAAACCTTTGTTTAAACTTACAATCATAGTCAACAAAATTTTCTGATGAAAAGGAAGTTAGTTCATAATTAGATATACGAGAAAAACAGTTATCACAAAACCAAGTGTTACCTTTGCTTGGAATGAGAATTAATACATGTAAAATGAAATCAAGTGTACAGTGTCACACCCGATTTAGAGTTGCAATCAATAATTTTACGAAGACATTTGCCACAAGTACTATGTGGTATGTTTTAGAAAAGTTCTTAGATTTAACCTCATATATACAAAATTCTTACTATCACTGCAAAATACCATGTATCGGATTGTAAATGTCCTTCTGAACACAGAATTCAAATGGGGATTGTCAAAAAATGCCTAAAAGTTCAGAGTCAAATTCATTTTACTGTCGTGTGCTGGTTTCGCAAAAATCCTTAAGGTTGCGAATAGTGAAATGAAATTCTTGCACAGATAGAAGTTGCCTGTTCTGTTAAGATGGCGTCCATCATGCGACAGTTCATCAAGCCCTATGTTGTCATTACAAGATATACTGCCAATTTCTGAGGATGCACAAAACAAATCCCGAACCCGAGAATTATATTCGGTTATCCAGCTGACATGTCCAGGGTTTGTTGAGTAGTCAGGGAGGATATGCATATCAAACAGTTTGGACTTGTAGAAGAATTGCAGTAGTAAGGGAATTCTAACCAGTGAGATTACACTCAGTAGTGAGGCTCGATTGAATGATTATTAGTTCCACAGTGAATTACTTATTGCAGTAGGATGTTCCGCCTCAACAAAATAATGGTTGTGCAAGGTTTTGCCAAAGTTCCAAAGTACTACCGGGGGGGGGGGAAAAATACAGGGGTTAATAACCTGTAATGTTTAGAATTCGGCGCGAACTATGATGTTCTAGGAATTGAGTTCAATAACGAGGGATTGCCATACGTGATGTTTGTTGACACTTGGGTGAACGATGAGGTTTGGGGGAGAGAGTTGGGGAAGAGTGTAAGGTGGCAGTGTTCTCTGAAGTTGGACTCTTCTGGTGCCTAGGTTGGGTAGGACCTGCGGCCATTGTAGTAGCTTTTGATGACACTTTAGTTTTCCATGCAAAGGGATAGTGGGAAAATCATCTGATGGGTGTATCTTCTACCTCAAGACACTGTAAGCATTGCTGGTTGGATTGTTGACGTTACATGTACTGGATCAGGTATAGGACTGTGATGGAAAGTGTCAGTTGAAAGTACAGGAACGATGCCACAGGGAGTTGCCTTGGTTTCAGTTGTACATGCACTGCTGGTTTCAGTTGACATGACTATAATCAGTCTGTACATAGGCATCACAGGTCATAACACATGGGTTGTATGTTAGGTAGAGGACGCATGTTCAAACACAGGGGATGTGGTCTGAGTGGCACATGAGAGCAGTGAAACTGTGGATTTGGCAGGTAGTCTTGGAGTAGATGTAAATAAAACAGAAGACTGTGAATCATCTAATGAAAAAGTCAAAAGTCCTCTCAGACTGTTGATTATTGGGATCAAGGGTGGTTTGCTCTGCTCTTTATACACCAATTATCCTCAAGTGCAGGTTTCAAAACCACAAGGAGTGGCACTAAGACTTGGCCACAATTAACAAGTTCGTGTGTTGAAATAAAAGGTAATTGTGACCCAATTTTCTAAGTTCCAGTGCAGCTGTGGTGATCATAGCGATATAAATGTCACCATGTCGTTTACTTATATGTTCAGGGTTACCATAGAGAGAGGTAAGTTCACTGGTTGTAATACCATTATATATATCTGGGTGATGCAAAACTGTAGTACCCTCGACTAGGTGATTTAGTCCACAGAGTATTGGTTTCTTCACTTGGACGCAACCCTACACGGGATGTTATCACTTCCATCATGGTTGAAAGAGTTCCATAGAGAAATGGGTGCTCTCATTGAGAAGTTCACAGCTTCCATTGTTCAGTGAAGCACAATAAACAGGAAACAGCATGCGGTTAAGAAAATAATAAAGTACAGTATTGTTATCTCCATTTTAAAACCCAATTTAAAGCCACTGAGGACATAAAATCAGCATCATAAATTCATAAATTAATAATTTTGTCCAAGAATATATATCCATCCAGTGACAGCCATTCATAATCTTGTGACACTGCGATATCCAGTTATTTTGCCAACCCATGTAGGCCCATAGATTTTATGAACATTTAATCAAGGTAAGCTGTACCCATAAACAAGGCAGACCATATTTTGAAATGCACGCCAAAATATAACACAGCTTCCATTCAAGGACACACCTCATAGCTCTCAATATACAGCACAGATTCAGTGATAGAGGACCAGGAACTAACACAAGTTACAAAAATCATAGCACACCGAGGTGTATGTGGTATAAAGCCTGGACTGAAATACAATGCTATTAAGCCATAATAACACACAAAAGCTGCATTATTAAATATGAGTGACCAATGAGGTGAGAGCTAAAGCTAACCACAAGGATGAAACCACCGCAACATTACCCAATTTTGCAATTCTGACGCATGTATATATACCATTATATCAAGTTACCACCTTAAAGAATTAAAAGATAACCCATGCACCAGTATTATGAGGAAGCATGCAAATACAAATATTTCTAGAGGGAGATATATGCCCGAGGTGAATTTTTGAGGCATCGCAAAAATTTAATCAAGCATAATGTGCTACCATTAAACAATTGGGAAAAAACCCATATTATGAATGCACAGCAAAATATACCACAGCTTCTATTCAAGTGACACACCTCATAGCTCTCAATATAGAACATGTATTTCATTTGCAGAGGAGAGACCTGTAACTACCACAAGTTCCAAAATAAATAGCAACACCGAGGTGTTCCCCGGTGTTATGTTGGTATAAGCCTTGTTTTTACTTGAGTAACAATGCTATTTTTACGCATAAAAACACCACAAAAGCTGCATTATAATCGCCAAAACCTGAATTTAATAAATCTTATTCAGAATGATGGGTATGCCAAACACGAATGTTTTAACTAGTCGGTACCTGTAAAAGAGCACACAATTAGAAAAACATTCGCCATCCAGCCAAACAAAGGCCGAAATTTTGCCGAAGTACATGTAGATGAGGACTACATGATACGTGATTAACAGTGAGCCTGTGACATTCAAAAATATACTGCATAAAAATGCAAATACCAAAGGTGCGCCGCCAGGCGGACCCGGCTTTCTTCCACTGGTGTTTGGGCCAGACTCAAACTAATGAAAGAAGCTGTTGGGGGGGGGGTGTTTGGGTCGCCACAAACCTCCCGCACGTCATTCTTTTGAATTCCCAACATATGCCGACACCCATTTATACCCTGGGTGGAAGGAAAGAGGAAACGATGGTGGACATACCATGCACGGTGACCAAAACACCATGGTGGACAACGGAGCTCGACTCAATTAAATTATAAAATATGAGACGAGCATTGATCTAACTGCACACCTGTGCATAAAATAGATCTGTATGAATAATAAGCATTGCCTGCAAATGTAACCCTTTACAGATTAAAGTTACCGTGACTTTCCATCACTGGGAATTAACTGGCAACGTATAGGTGAATAAGTGAAATTATTCACAAACAAAAAATGTCAGTTACAGGGTTAATACAATTTAGGACAATTAACTTGAAGTCGCACAAAACAATATATTAAGGTAATTTACAAAACGGACATTGCCCTCAACAAACCTCACTATTAAACACGCACGCAAAAACACAGTCAGAGGTACATATGCATAGGTTGTTCAAAAACAGGTTCCGAGCCAACTATATACGACATGCATATTTCTAATGGTGTTGAAAAACAGCACAAGAATCTATAGCAAAGAAACCCGAATTACAATGTATCTGCGTTAAAACGACCAGAACCAAAAACGTACCGTAACGTGCCACTTCTCGCATCACGCGTGTGTGTCGGCGTTGAGTATTTTAGTGAGAGAGTGTATATGCGTGCGTATAAGTAGTTGTGTTAGCGTTTCTTGATGAGCAAAATTTCATTGGTTTGGAAAGGTTTAGCATCAAAATTTTCTTACACTGAAAGGCAAGCTCTACATGCATACAAAAAGTTTTCTCCTCGGAAAATGCACAAAAAATTTAAATGACCGCACCTCAAATATGCGTTTGTACCGCTAGTGCAAAAGCGTATGTAAAAATAAAACATTAAATGACTGCATAGGAACCAATGTTAACTTCCAACCAAATAAATATAAAGTAGTTTTAATCACATAGTGCCCGCATATGGTTCAAAAATAAAACATGCAGACACAATGCTTCAAATTGAAATTTGGAATGAAACGTGGTTGCCTAATAAAAACAAAAAATAGCACACCCCATCAACCCAATTTTGTTTTACATATAAAACCATGGACTTGGAGACAGATTCCCCTAATAACCCATAACACATATTGAGCCATCTGTAAGGCCAACATGCAATTTTTTGTAAGCCATAATGCAAATTTTAGAATGATATTTTTTTAAAAAAATGACAATGTTCATATGCGATTGCTGCCACATAGAAAAAACACAACTGAAGGACTTCACTATGAGCTAGAAAATCTCAATTCCCTTGGCACAGATCATTAGCTTACATTCACCCCTGGTATTGGGTATAATATATGAATACCCCAGATACACGAGGTCAGTTGATGACAAATGTTTATGTACACACGTACCACCCACTGAACTGCGGACCTTTGGTGGGATGAACATATTTTAACTCATCGTGTCTCTTGTTGACTTGAATCAGACCAAATGAAATGGCAAATCCTCGCATAAGATAAAACCACCACAATATTTATTTAACGGCCTGCAGTTCTTTAGTTACACCGTATCTCTCATGCAGCTGCCACGCTGATTTATGGCAAGTATAACCTTATGGTGCATTACCATCCTACCACCATATAAGAGCTGTTAATAAGCCACAATGGAATGAATAGGCCTATACGAGAGAACCAAACAACTAAGTGAATAAGGCCTGTGATACAGTTTAATTGAGGAATTTTAAACGCCGGTAGCGTAAACTATTAAATCCCAATCCCGTGATGCACATAAATCGTGTGATCCGCACCACGGCCCAATTGACATGAAAACTTGGTACAATTTAAAATTCAATTTGCTGGACTATCATATCAATTACACCTTAAGCTTATAAGCTATTCCAAAACACAGTATTAACAGGCAGTCCCACTTGTTTATGTGCAAATGTCATTATAGGTGGAATTAACATGACAAAACGCTGAGCCACTTCTTATAGCCGCAAAGGTTGAAAGCTGCTAACCCCATTAAATGAGAATGCTATAGGACGAAGCATCAATTATAATCTATAATCCCACGCTTTGAGTTAAATTATTCATGAATAATGACTAACAACCGATTGCACATAGACGTATCAAGTGGTCTATAACCGTTGGCCTCAGGTTGTCACCATGGTACAGGTATTAATCGTCACCCTTGTATTTCTCAAGATATGCCAATAAACCAAATACTGACTCAATAAATTTGCATGGGCGCTAGATGAACTTTAACCTCGTGAACAAAAGTCACCCACATTAGTCCACAAGGCTGGTTGATTTGAAGCAAACCTCACAATGCAGTGGTTTTGTACCTTCAACAGCCTGACAGTATGACCCTACCCGAGCAACTGTTTCCCTGACGTTTGTTCATCGGCATTTCAATGTATTTTCTGGAGCTCGATCTCACATACTCTCCAGTTAAATAAACTCGCTCTTTGGAGAAACGACGGCAAACCACTTTTGAGGTTTGTCCACCAAATGTAGTTATACTCCCACAAATACTAATAGCTTAGTGTACTCAATCCGCCCGCCTAATTCTGCTTCTCTGACACAATATGAAACGGCGTTAGGAAATTTTGCCCTTTGTTTCGTTCTTTAAATATGCCCGGAACGGTTTCAGAGTGCAAAAATCACAACATACAAAGCCTGAAATTGATTGCTTTAACTATATTGTCCACATCAGATGCAAGTGTCTTAACCCGATCCTCAGACAACTAAATCCGTGATTTTCTGACATCTGTCCAAACCTCTTAACGACGAGTCCGTGAAATAATCTGCAGGAATAGCTCGGTCCTATCAATCGTTCACGCATACTCCCCCGCAATACAAGAAACTAGTATTACATCCAATGGTTCTATTTGGCTAATTCATTCTTACATCATTAGAAACATTGAATGGAATATACTAATATAGGCATACAGAAGGAAGATAGAACACAGTCTGAAAGCCTTGCCATAGTCTTTCAGATCATTTAAATCCATAAAGACAATATTTCAGCCAAGGAAGTTTTTCCTTTAGCAAACACAATTTAATTGTCAATACCTGAAACCATGACCTTCTCCTACGCAGATCTGCTGCTATGGACGAACGGGATGCGTGAACGCCAAAGCCTAAGCCGACGCCCATTGGTCAAAACGGAGCCGAAGCCAACATGACGTGATTGAACGTCGTGGCTGGGCTCTATGCACAAGTAGCGAACAATGACCGAAGACAATGGGCCATTTTAACAAACCCTCCATTTTCTGCGGTGGACAAATCCATTTTCCTCGGAATAAATCTTCATAAACGTTAATATCATATATCATATCATATTATATTCCATTATCAGACAGTTAATCATAAAAAACACCAATAGATACATACAATGACTAGGGAGGTGAACGAAAGGCCAAAAAGGCAAGAAGATGAACACCCCCTTATCAACTATTGCAACATAAACCACAAAAATATTTAGATTGAAAAAAAACAAAATCATACTCTCGCTAACGCATACACTTACACACACAAGACGAACACTGCCCCCAAAATTATTATTTAAATATTGATAACAGATTTGATTTGAGCTATTTTTAAAATGATTGGCTGTTTTTGAGCGTTTAATGGCCAACTTCCAGAGAATTCCAAAGGGTTGGTCCCGATTTTCACTAGGCTTTTGATCAGAAAACCCCTTTTTAAGTTTGAGGATACATACTCATGAGCAATTTCTTGTGTGGTAATTGTTGTATTTCAAATGGTGTTTTAATAAATTACATGCTACAGTCTCAAAAGTTGCATCGTGTAATTTTTGTACATAAATACTCCTAGTTTTCTAATTTATAAGTATCTAATAAATTACGTACATGAAAATGAAGAAACAGTGGCCCGGAGTTTGCCACCTATAGTGACTATTTGCTCTGGTTCTGAGAGCCCATTTTTTAAAGTTTAATAAATCTTTATCTAGATAAGACATACATGTTTTACCCCATATCAAACCATAATTTATATATGCAAAAGCAATGTACAGTACATGTATACATATACGACATAAGTAAATTTGTTTTAATTTATTTAATAACCACAATATTTCTTTAAATGATTTTGTATATGCATGAATGTGGTACTTCCATGATAGATTTTGATCAATAATAACTCCAAGAAAGTTTTAGTATGTTTACCCTTCAAGAGAACATCATCTAGGAAATTATATGAAGATTCTTAGTATGGATTATATTGCACAGTCATTCTCTTTGACATAATGAGCATTATTGGTTTTCCTTTGAGGAAGTATAGTTTGAAGTTTTGTGTGGAGTACAGTAACATATACAGACTGTCCCCCAACAAAAATATACAATCAAGATTATTTTTTTAGCCAAAAATTTAAAGTTCATCTCAACTGGAGTTTAACTGATTCTTTTGTTTGGAGTGTTCCAGCTTGTTCATGAGATTTTAGTTTGTGTAATTTGAGAGTCCTGGTCAGAGTTATGGCACCATTATCTGAGACAGTGAAAAACCTGTGGGCCAGTTTTTCGGCTATTCTGAGATCAACAAAGTGCCATTGAAATCACCTTCAAGACTTTCTTTATTGAAAATTAAAATAAAACGTAAGTATAAAGTGCTGCTTCTTGTGATTTAACGTAATTTTTAACTTTAATGTCGCAGATTGCAATAGATTACATGTAGCATTGGGAATTCAATTCCAAACAGTCTTGTTGTCTCAGCTTACTCCAGGTTTCAGCAGAAGGTATAACCATAAAAACACCCTTGTTGAAAGAAAACTGATACCTTTTGAACACAAAGCCGCCCTTTCCTTATTGCTCTTTTTTGAAAGTTGCTTTCTTCAGCATATCCTCCCGGCATCTTTGAGGCATGAGGATAGGGTAAGGGTAAGTTGTCCCTCGCACATTAGATCGTGTCCACCACAAGCTGTAGACAAGCGTTGGCCACACAACTTGCTGTAGACTTGTTACATTAGTTTCAGCAGTCAAATTTCCATGCATTTCATGATTAATTGTCCCCTGAGAGTGAGTCCCTCATTTCACCCACAACATAATAATTTCTGGTGCTTTCAACTGAAAATAATATATTAGGATTGTTTCAATGCATGATACTACATTCACTCTGATCTGTACAGTATTCTTTTTTTGAAAAGGTTAATCCCACAAGCCTCACGCCTATTACCTTTAGTTTCTTGAACCATAAGGTGAAACTGGCCCAATGGTATTTTATCCGTTGTGTTCACTGACAATATCTCTGCCTAGGGCCATCACTTGAGGGGATAAAAGCGAGGATTTAGCTTAGGATCTTGTTCTAACAAATAAAGTCAAAATAGCTGGCAAAAATGCATAGTGTTTATATTTTTTATCATTTTTAAAGTTGAATTGTATATTTTTTTTTTGGGACGGCCCTGGTGTTTACAATGTGTTGTAAATTAGCCAAATCGCAACACGAAAATAATAAACAAGAAATTCCAGTGATATTCTCCAGAGCGTTTGCAACGAAACGGGGCTACTACAAGTGAAGGATTAAGTTTACAGTGCACGGCAAAAATCCAGCGAGGGGGGGTGGAACAACCAGGAAAGGCGGAAGATATCGCTCGTAAACGGAGAGGCCAAAGGGGGGAGCTGACATAAAAGGCCAAGTCCAGCACTGTGGGGCCGAAGGGGAGAGAGTGGGGAACCTGTGATGGGAAGATGCACAGAGCCGAGCAGGGGGGAGAGTGATATAAGGTGAGGGTCATGGGTTGCGGGAACCCCGCCGACGGGAAAAAGGGGGCACTGGAGCAAGGTTTACTTGAAAGGAATAACGCATCCTTAGTTTGGGCCGATAAAGTGACTGCTCGAACGAGAACTTCAAATGAAACAATCGGTGTTCGGAAGGCCAAGCTCACTCTCTAAATGTAAAACGAGTGAAATTTCCCGCCCCACAAAAGAAACCTGGGTGGGAGTGTGGGGTTGTTGGGCGCGCGGGGTTGGAGAGCGGAAAGGCAACTCTTGTGGTAAGTACAAACCACTCATTTTTGGAGTGTTTAAAAGAGTCAACTCTTTTGGGGAGTTATCTTTCCACTCGTTACATTTGAGAGTAGAATAACCAATCACTCGCTGCACCTATCCCGCATGCACTGACACGTTTTCGTTTGAATAATTGAAAGTTAACCGGTGGCATTGAGTCGTTTCATAATTTTTCGTTTCTACCTCATGAAAATCCTTTTTCCTGCCTGCACGTCAGCACTTATAGTATCCGTACCGATTTTCCGGTTTGCTGGGTGGCATTACAGTCCCGCCTGTCCCACATCATATTATTAAGAAATGATGAAGAGAATAACACTATGACGTCTAAGTATTAGAATTAATATGGATATAGCGAAGAACATGTATTGTGCCTGGAGCAAGGTTTGTACAGGGGGAAAGAAAAAGTGATTTTGATACCAGTGGCTAGCTCTGGTCCCCTCCTCTTTCCATTGATACCAAAATAACTACCAACATACCTAGTAGGCGTCCACCAGACGTCATCCAAATCCGCGAGTCACAAATTGTCGCATTTTCCACAGAAATAGGCGAAAATCCAATTTTGCGCTAAAAACGTAGGTATATCGGATTTTCATAGCGGTTTCAGCTCAAATGATGGCAATTCTAGTTTTACATAAACATAATAGCCATACTGGTGCACTAATATTTTTTTAAAAAATGCAGCACCTACAAAATATCCTTGGGGGCACCCATCCCCCCTTACCCTTCGACGTTTGACGGCATACCCCTTACCCCGTGAAGGTGCTTACCTTCACATTTCTCGCTAAAATACCGGAAAGGATGAGAGAAGGTATTACCTAGAAGCTTTTTACGAAAGTTTTTAGCCTTTTTAGCTCACCGGAGCGAAGTTCCCACTCCACCCCCCCCCCCCTTTTGTAGACTAGGATAATTGTCCTGAATCTATACCAACACTTTGGCCATATCCTAGGATTAAAAAGGTATAGTTTGCTCTATATGTTGTGTGAAGATGAATGTACATTTGTTTTGTTATGGCCCCGCTGTTGGTTGTAATGAGAGAAACTGACTGGCGGCAAAAGCACCTATACTTTGCATAGGGAAATTCTGTTTTTTGCTGTACTTTTGTTTTCGAATTAAATAATACTAACTTTCTTATCAGCATAATAAGCTATGCTACCAGCTTCAATTTTGTGACCATTTAGATCAGGAAAGAGTTCTGCAAGTAATTTATAAAACCAGAGTTTTATGTGGCCTGTCACAGAAACTACTGTAATATTTTTGCCGGCCAGAAAGCAACAGAGGGCGTCCCTGAATGTCAACAGTGAGTCATAGGTCCACATCATCTATAGATTAATAGTTATAGGGCAATAAAGTTTCAAGGTCATCCTGGGTAACAATTTTCAAAATGCTCCCGATTCTTTTCATAATGGTCCATATTCTTCATATAGTCCCAAAGGAACCAGGGAATATAATAACTGCACTCATTTCAACATTGGTCAGGTATTAGATGTCAATGGTCTACATATCCTAGGGGTCATCTAATTTACATACTAAAATGCCAAATACAGAGAAAATATGCATTTTCTGTTAATATATATGACCATGCAAACAATATGAGACTAGTTTAGTAAAATCGGAGGCAACTCCTCTGAAGGATTACCCCAGATGAACCTGAACCGTTATGGATCCTGTAAATTAATGGCCGTGGATATGTACTTAAACTATACCTTTTTTTAAATCCTCATGACTCATATAATACTTTGGTGTAGGTTTCAGAACAAGTAGACCTCTTTTTACTTTTGACCCCTGACAAAATTTTAACCCTATTTTTTGACAGTATTCCCTATTGTGGATTTTTTTTCTATACTTTAAGACACATTATTCTGTGACAATTTCGAAGTAGGATACACAAATTTGGTTTTTCTGTGCGATTTTTTAGGCAAAAAACAAATTTTCTTGTACTAATACAAAACAAGGGAGGTGAAAAATCCTTAAAGCGGCATTGACACATTTTCAGAATAATGAAGTTCTTCAATTTGTCGCAAATGATATTCTAGGCCGTTGGAAGAGTGAGAATAATTTTTACACATAAAAATACATGCCAGAAACAAATATGGGCATTAAAGACATCAAGGTAATTTTCTAGCTAAACTTTTTAAGTTGCCTTGCACCTTTAATCAACGAATGTGTCTATTACATTATATCATAGCCTCATTGATATTAACCACAAAGGTCACAGACCGGTCAAACAAGGTGCATGCCGTGGAAATCAACTCTGGCGTGTGTTTTCTTGTGTTAAACGCCATTTCCGCGTCGTCTGCTGAATTAATGTCGCCGGCGACATTAATTATAAAATCGTTCTGTTTACCCATAACCGCGCTGATTTGGGCTTAATCATTTCAGGTGAGGGCTACTGTTAACAGAGTTGCCAAAAAAGTGCACATTTAGAAATTATTTTGGAAGGTAAAATGCCAACTTTCAAGAAAGGTGATATAGTTCCATTGGTTGAAGAGATTCTTAGCAACATAAAACTTTTCCCGATTAATTTGGACTATTTTAAAGGAAATTAGAGCAAATTACGAAAGTGTGTCAAATTAATGTTGAGCCACTCCCACTCAGGGGCGGCGCCAGGGGGGTGGCAGGGAGGGGCGGCCGCCCCCCCCCCCAAAAAAGAGTGTCAAAATTTAGGTAAGATTGTTCACAAATTTTATACGGTCATTATTTTAATCTAAAAGTGTTTTCACTGAAAAGAAAATAATTTTTTCTTTAAAATGAGGGGTCAATCGAGTATGTAGCCCAAGTATGAGCTGAGTTACAGACAAAACTTCGTGCCAAAAACTCAAAATCCTGTGCGTGTATATATGACAGCACGCACATGTACAATGTACACTTTTGTATGTGACCTCAACTGACCTCCTATTCTTTACTGTATGGGAAGGATGTAATTTCTCCACAAAATGTTCTTTGTGCTTTACGGTACTTCGACCCCGTAAAACCTGGTGTTCACTATAGGATAGTTCATGAATCAAACTTACACCCTTTGTTCTTACAAGTTCTTACATTTAGTTTTAAAGTTTTTAGATCAGTTATAGTGATTTTACTCCATTGAACCACACAGTGAAGCAATTTTAGTGCTGTACAGGCGCTATCAGCTTGATACTGCATGAACAGCTCCCTCTATAGTTTGTCAATGTGAACAATCTTAATTTAGGAAAAACAGGGGTTTTACGCAATAAATTGCGCAAAAATTAGGGATTTTTAACCAAAATGCGTTCGTTTCGCCCCCCCCCCTGATGTTTCGCCCCTCCTATGATTTTACCCTGGCGCCGCCCCTGCTCCCACTCTCTGTATTGGGAAGTTGTTCTGGGTAATGAGCACGGTGAAAGCTGTTGAATCCTATATTGGGATGGTTGACAAACCATTTGCAGTAGGCCACGCTTTTTGGAAGGTCATTTGCAAGGAGTGCCTTCCTCTGTTGGATGTGTTACAGATGCCAGCCCAGATTAATATGGTTAAAAATGATGGAGTCAAGTGTAATGCATTCCTTCTTGTGCTTGGATTTCCTTGGAGTGCCGTTCTTATGTTGTTGGTGTTTGCCAGAGTTCTTGCTGTTCTTTGCCTTTCCTTGTCGCCTCTTTTTCTATTTAAGCTTACTCCATGTCTCTGGTATTTGTCAAACTTTCATTTATTTTATTCTTGTTTGGTAAGTGGCTATTAGGAAAAATTGCTGGGAAGACAAACGAATGGTTTCCACATGGCATCTGGTCTGAATGAAAGTTGTCAACTTAATCACACGCTCTTCAGTGGTGAATTATGGCTGTTGATGGTTACGAGGCTGAGGACCAGTCATATTGAAGCAATGCTCAATGTGTAATGATTTAACTTTAATCAGAGATATAATGCAGCTTTTTTTTACAATCAATACTACTACTTGAATTAAAGCAATCTGTTCACACTTCTTTGAAAGTTATGCACCAAATCCAGTGCCTTTTCAATGCATTTTCACTACTTACCAAGATTAAACATATCCAGGTGAAAGTGGCCCAACTAAAATTTACACCCTTTCACTTAATCTCTGGATCTAGGGACCCAAATGCGATGGGGTAAACGGGAATTTATAGGGGACTAATTAGTTCTTCATACAGTACATATTTTTTAGCGAAAATTGACACAAGAAATACTTTTAATATTGTTCCGAATGTTGCACTTTTTTGGCACACTCTGTATATACAAGCTTTACAACCATGCAAAAATATCAATTTTGAAACAATCTAGAGGGCGCACTATTTTCAAATGTACCAGTGTCTCAGGCGGTGGCGGCCAAGCCTCATTCATTATAGCAAATCACCAAAAATGTCAAAAGAAAGTACAGCAATACGGAGTGCAAACCACAAACCAATTTGGGTTCTTTGATGTGGATTGGTCATGGGTGTTCCCGTGACCTATATAGGACCTCGTCCTCGTTCGTTATTAATACAAAACAAAATCTGAAATAACCCTTCAGTGGAGTTGATTCTTCAACTCCAACGGTTTTGGAATAAGAAAATATTCCTTGACAACATATAAAAAATTCAGAATTTTTCGTCAAGATTTCGCTTTTACGTGTTAAACTAATGTCGACGTCTGAAATTGGGATTTCTTGGCCGCCCTCCCCTGCCAGTGTCTCTTTAAAGAAAAGAATAATTACTGGACATATCAACTAATTCTATTTTTTAAATGTGCAGACCATTTTTTTTAAATATAGGTCAGCTGAAACTTGTAGATACTAATCTGTTTACCCTATACTTTACATAGGCGGATTTAGGGGGGCGCACCCGGCGCGCGCCCCCCCCTATTTTTCGCAAACCAAAGGGCGCCGTGCGCCTTGTAGATGTAGAAAAATACCTTTTGCCGCACAGGGCGCCGGGCGCTACTGTATATCTAGGAAAATGACCTTTTGTGGGCGCCCTTGCCGACACAATTTGTAAAATTTTCCGGCTCGCTGCGCTCGCCGGGTGGACACAATTTATTTTCACTCTGTTTGAAATTCTGAAGAGCAGGGGGGTACTCTTCTTTTGTAGTGTTGTTTTGTGCTCTGGTGCTTGAAAAAAAATATAAACTATAGGCGTTGCCACTCCCACACCCCCCCCCCTTCAGAATTTAGAACCGAGTGGAAAAAATTTGAAAAGCGAAAAATTTTAAAAGCGAATAGTGACGGCCGCCCCCTCCCCCTATTGAGAATTCCTGGATCCGCCCATCCGTCACATGACCCAGT
>JAMKCH010059875.1:0-48690 GCA_023653785.1 Ophioderma brevispina | reverse complement strand
GCTGCAGGGAATGAGGGATTTACTGACAACTGTAATTAGGCTGGGCTACTGTGGTTGGAATATCTCTGCCCAAGGCACAGGAGTTATCAATCTATTCTCATTACTGGTCACCATCAGAATGTGCCTTAAAATATGGTGTATTGATGGTGTTCGCATAAAAGCATCTCTAATTACTGATGTGAGAAAGAACAACTCTGAATACCAAGTAAGCATATACTTAGAGTACCACAGGATTTGTTTTAAGGTGTTTAGGAATTATTGTCCATAGGAAGATGATAGGCCCATGGAAATATTAAGGCAATTGTCCAAAGTTAATTATGGCACATATCTTGTGCTGCTATTTTTAGCATGATTGGCATTGTTTTTATAATCAGGGGTCACCTGACATGAATCCGAAGCCATGGACCACTGCTTTAAAGGTGGATAGCCATTTTATAATATAAAGTTTATCTTGACGGATGAACTACCCTAAAACCCCATCTGTAAGTTTGTGCCTATATTTCATTCCATTTTTATTTGAGAGCTACAAAACATGATTTTACAAGGCCCATAGTTACTGTGTAAAGTTTGGTGCCCAAAATGAGCACATTGTTTGCGCGAACATCCTTTGACCCTAAGATTTCACAGAGTAAATGAGGAAAGATAGCACCTTTCTTCAGACACCAATTTTTCACCACTTCTTGTAACATTTGTGGTTCTCTGGATGAGGCTATTAGCGATCTGGTCATGGCCCTTTAAGCAAACTCAGATAAGATGAGCTAAATATTAGACTTATTAAACAAGGTAAGGTAAGATTGGACTTCCTGCATTAACAATATTAACAATTTTTTAAAAACTTTTCTTTTAAATGTAATACTGTATTTAATTATTTACGTGAATCTGTAATCCTGGTATTTCACAATAATGGCATTATTGATCAATCAAGTATCACCATAAAAGGTGTCTAGTATTGTCCGAAGATTTGTCAGTGCTAGGTGAACTACTCCGCAAGATACATACCTCCGATATGTCACCCCAAAGGTTTTAGAGGATTACATGATGGGCTGTTGATGAAGATTGGAGATATGCTATGTCAGTCGACACGCAACACCGTAAGATGTTGTATTATCGGTTTATAATGCCATAACCCATGCTAAATTTTTATCTGATAGCAAATATACACTGCTCAGTGTAATGTCCCTTACCACCTTCTAATTTCCTTTCTTCCTATTCCATATTGAAAAAACCACGTGATCCTATCTGAGACTTTGAGACTTGTGTCATTTATTTATGTCACAACTGAAGTTCATGAGTTGTTAGTTTTGTGTTTCATTTCTAATGAAAAACTGGAAGTTGTAAATAACCACAGATCTGTAATTTTCTGCCGATAATGTCCTACCCCAAATCAGGACGGTGATATTGTAACACATAAAAATAGCATTTTTTATTGAAAGTCTTGAAACGGCCTTCCAATAATTCCATATGATTAGAAAAAACACCAGAATGATCACATCCAAGATGTAATTTGTTTCGAGTTGGCACTAAAGTTGCGGTATTGTGTTTTATTTGTTTGTTTCTATTCTCACGGGACTTTGCAAATTAACGGTTAGAGCTCAACATTCGTGCCACCATTCCAAGTTGAATGGATTTACAGCACCTCAGCATAATTCTCCGAGGGATTTTTTGCTTGATTTAAGGAAGGCCAGAAAGAAATCAATCTGACAGCTAACTGACGGATATTATTTGGAATAATTGCATATCTTGTTGCCTTTTGACGGATTTTGACGGAATACTAGGTTGCATGAGAAAATATCATTCCGAAACATTCATTAGTGAGGACATTTCACATGGCATTCTGTGCAAAGCAGGTATAGTATGCTAGATCTTCTTGTAAACAAGTATTGTAGCTGAGCTAAAAGATTTGATTTTTCAGGTTGTAAAATGGGTGTGGAAAATGCATCTTAGCAAGTTTAGTAACTTGACTTTTCAGATTAAGGCTTGGTATTATTTGACAATACATTCAAACATCATACTTGTATTTGTGGAATCAATGTACTTGATTTGTGTATTCATGAAAGAATAAATATATACCTCTGTCTTCTTACCACATTACATTTAGTTAGGCTAGTAGTGGATTTATAAAGGAACATTTCCCATTGTAATATCAAGGTGGTTTATTGTAACAAATTCAGCTCTTCCTTCTGATCCAAACCACTCATGCATTTTAATTGAAAAATCAGGTGGCATGCCCCGGACTTGAAATATTAGGGAAGAAAAGAAATGAATAACATTGCATTTCAATCCAATTTTTGAGAGATTGTGACTCAAATGTGAGCTAAATTAATGGAAACTGGACACTTAATGCACATAAGTCAGGACGACTCAGAATGTAGCTGCCATCTGGCTAACTGATTTGCCTCGATACACACTGTTGAAAAATATTTCCTAAAAAATATATTAAAATTTACAACAGAGGGGATGTTGTTAAGAGCACATTGCACGAAAAAACAAGTTACATATCTACCTATGACAATGTTATTTTACCAGCACCCAGAGGAGTTTACAAATTTATTTGACTGACAACCTGCTCTGTTGTAGAATAACATCACAATAGTTATTTGAATGTTTTGTAATAGCGACATGTATGCTACAAATTGTCAGCAATACTCTTGGTGATTCGTACATAATGCTAAATATCTTGCCATTGTCACTTCAATAAGCAACCTGATTTAGCTGCTATGGTTATTTTAGCTTCAATCAATTCCAAGAGCACAAATCAATTTCAAAAACAAACGGCAGGGAAATCATATGGAATAATTGCATATCCTGTGCGGATTTGGGATTGATATGCGATTCACAAGGAAAATATTGCTCAAAGAAATTTTATGTTAATATGCTTTGAAATTCTAGCAGCATGCGCATTCTTCTGATGATTTTTAGTCTGGAATTATTGCATTTCATTACTTGGTAACAAAAAGAGGAGGGGATTTCTATTTTCAATTTTCCAGGTGAAATACTTTGAATTTACAAGCTTGTCACAATTCTATAACTGATAATGTCTTGTGCATATCATGATGTATCCCCTTTCACACCAAAACTTACACACTGTGTCACTGCTGTAATGATTACTACGGGTATGCAATATCGTGATGTATCCCCTTTCAAAATAAAAACATTTTGTTGCAACTTGCTTACCAACCAAACTGAGCATCATCTACTCAAAAAACAATTATAAGAATGACCTCAGCCTTTCCCAGAATTCAAAATCAAGTTGAGATTCCTTTCAACCGAAGTATCATGAGCATGTTGTCTTTCGGCTAAATTTGCTTGGAAAATTAGGACAAATATTTATACTTGTGTGACTTATTCAAATAAAACTATAGTTTGCACTTGCGAAACACAGGATATTTTTCATTTCCACAGTTTTGTCCTTTGAATGGTTACAGCAATACTACTCTAATGCCATATTAGAATACAGGGACAGAAAACCTTGAAGTCACTTTTATCCAAAAATTTCTTTATTTCTCTTACCTTGTAGTACACCTGCTTGTCAACTATCAATGCTATTGATCTTATTTGATGACATCAGACTACCTATTAAACTATTGATCCTATTTCTAAACCTTTGCTCATACTCTACGGGCCATATTAAGCATTCTCAAAGCCACATCATAATATGAAGATGCCTTGTTTGGCAAGAAAAGCCAAAGTTGTTACCATGGTATTCCAATGTTTTATAACTGCATTTTTGTCATTAAAATTCTGTTGGAAGCTACAACTTTTAGAAATTCAAGAAGAAAGCAGAAGAAACCATTACAAAAATTAAAAATAAACGTTTTTAATTGCATGCTTAGTAAAATAGGGAACTTGTTCTTTCAAAAAAATTTCTAAAAATACAGCAAGTAAAATTTGGACATCTGGTAAACCCTTTCTGTTGTTCTAGACTTAGTACAGACAACCTATAGCAGATAAGTTCCCCCTTACAACACACAGGCTAAATCCAGGGCATAATATTATAAAATGTCAGTTAAAACCTTGTAAAACTAGGTACCAAAAAGGTAAATTACCAAAAAATATGTATGTGGATAATATCAATACCGAAGCTTTTGTGATGTTTCTTGTAAAAAGGAAATAAGGATATTTAAGGGGAATAAAGTAAAAAAGCAGAACGGAGAAGAAAGAATGAGTGGCGAGTCCCCCTTGTTTGCCCCTCATATCCAGCTACTTTATTCAAACTGCAAACAATTTCATTTCATTCAATCACAGTACTACATTAACCTTTCAAAAAAGAAAATGTTTTAACCCCTCTTGGTACAACCTTCACTGCCTCAAATCTTGTATTCATTGCTGATAGTATTTGCCTCAAAGATTTGTAACTTCCCAATTGTCTGACCCCTTGCCTCCAATATCTATCACATTGCTCTTACCTTCCAAAACATTAACACCAGAGATCCCACATCGCCTTCTTTGATGATGCAGCTGCCCTGGCTATAGTCCACTGGGTACATACAATCCACTATCTCCTGTATCTGAGACAGTTCCAGATTCTTCATAAAATCGTTGTCTAAGATGGCATTTTTGATACATTCTCGTACACTGCAAAGATACAAACAGACAGTAAAACATTACTTGCATTAATACTACACGATTGTGCTTTTGGCAATCTTGTGAAATTATTGATAAAATGATATAGATTGAAGCCATTGTAACTAGGTCATTGTCCAGGTAGATGAAAGTAACACAAATAATTGAGGCACACTGCAGAAAAAGGCATAATGTTGAATCACATAATAATATTCTGTATATTATGAGGTGCATCTGATGCCAAATTAAAGTTAGACTTAGAGTATGTTGTAAATCTCAAATGGGATCAACAAGAGGTATTTCAAAATTAAGTTCTTTCATTTCTTAATGAATAAGTGCATATTTTAGTTTCTTTTAGCATTGTATTTGATTGTTTTGACTAAGATCAAGTGTTTAATTCCTAACATTCTCCAACTTTCGCTAGGATACAACTTGAATTGAGTAATGTCTCACACGGTTAGGGATTGGATTCATTTGCAATGGTATAGTGATAACCATAGGTTCGGTCATGATCACCTAGACCATGTCTGATTTGATATAAATTCAATACCCCATATAAATACTAGGTATGTGAATCCATTTTGCCTTCCAATAATGTGTAGTGTCTAAAGATATTAAACATTCCTGAAATTTATGTATTGCTTTTTATCACCAGTACTTAAGGAGGGGAGCCTATTCATAGGCTGTCTTACTGTAGATAAAAGTCACCATGCCAAATGCTTGGTGATGGATTTGTTGTAAATTATGGAAAGCATACAGCTATTCACATTTGAAAAATAGGTGCGCCCTCACGATTTTTCGAAAATTTGATATTTTGCATGTTGTGAAGCTTTTATATTCATTAGCCCTCACCTGAAAATAAATTGTTTGTTTTTTTTTAAGACCAATCAAGTCCTTATGGGTAAACATAACGCTTTTATAATGAATTGTCGCCGACGGAAACGCGTTTAACACAAGAAAACACACGCGTATGCCATGTTTCCCAGTGTCATAGGAACCTGTTTGTGCGTCGGTCCCTGTCGCCTTTGTTGTTTTAATACTGCAATATACGAGTCTAGGATATTCATGTAATATACACATTTGTTGATTAATTAATTGAAAACTTTAAAAGTTTAGCGCCTACAAATTACCTGGTGTCCCGTTTAACCTCTTACTTACTTCTGATTTTTGAGTATGTTATTTTATGTGTACAATGTATCTCTATTCTTCCATGGGCCTAGAAAAACTAGCATGTGAGAGGCAAGATTAAGAAATTGCATATTGTTTTGAAAATGTGCTCGGTGCCGCATTTAATTGCTACAACATGCAAATGTATGCGAAATCCATGATCAGAAATATTGTAAGTTAGTATGGTTTGGTTTTAGGAAATAAAAAACCTATTTTTCCCTAAGGGCAAATCTGATACCCTTGCAGACTACGTTGCAATAAAATCATGGGCACAGGTAGATTTTTTAAGAATTACAGATAAATCACGCTGACATAAACACATTTGGACATTTTTACATGTTTGAAACCACAGAGTTATGACGTTTGAACTAGGCGAGTGAGCTGGAAGGGTTGTGATGAATGTAGCAATTCATCTTGTAGAATCATGTAGCTTGAATCACTGGTCAAAGAGTGCATTAATGCCGTGTTACCATGCTTATGCTGATATTAAACCTGATTATCCTGTTGTAAGGGTAAGTTCCAGCTACCAGAAGTCGCCTCTTTGCCAATAAACTTCATTGGCAACAGTTCTGAGTCATTGCATAGCATCCAGATTGTTTCCTGCTGGGTTGAAAATTACATTTTCCTGATGAAGAAGTTTCGCCTACTTTCAGTGTTGCATTTGATACCATTGACCATAACAGCATGTCCCTTATGGTGTCCAACATAAATTGGGACTCGTGATGATGCACTTAAACAATGTAGTTCCTGTCTGTAAGCCAGACCACAGTATGTGCTTATTGGCGAATTCACCTCATTCAGCCCAGTTTTCTGTCCCCTAAGGTTGAATTTGTTCTCATCAGCAGCTACCTAAAGTGTCTGCTTCACTTATTAAACTGGGGAGTCTGATGTTATACAAGCATGTAATCTGGGTATAATTGTCAATTACAACATGTCCCCGACTGCTCATATTTGAAGTATTATTGGGTTTGCTTCCTACCACATTCATAACATCGGTAGAATAAAATGTACCTTATTCATATGCTGCTGAACAGATTGTCCACTCATTTGCTACCTCCTGGTTAGATATAGACAACCTTTCTTAAATGGCCTCCGACAGAATCAAATTGCCCGTCTTTAGAATGTTCAAAATGCAGCTGCTTGTTTGGTGACTTTGTCTAGAAAGTCATTTTGTACCACTCCAGTTTTGAAATAAATTACATTGGCTTCAAATAGCATACAAATTGGTGCTCATCATTTTCAAGTTTTTCATTTGGGGGTGACCACTTCTGGACCTTCTTGGCCTTTTGGTCATTTCCTCCACATCATTTTTTAATATACTATGTATTTATGTTATACATATTTTTGTTAATGTTGTCATTGTGTGTGGAAATAAAATTATCTTGAATCTTGAAGTCATTATGATATGGGGGCCTGCATGTATTAATGAAGAACTCAAACCCTATATGCATAGCCATAAAATTCATTCTAGCAATGCTTATTCTCTCTGTGAACCAAGGTACAAGCAATTTTGGGGAGAGAGGGCATTTTCAGTTATGGCTTGTTGTCTCTGGAACTTTTTGCCTTTACATGTCGGATCCTGCTCTACAATGGCCCAGTTTAAGCAATCACAGTCAAACCTTTTCTTAGGCTCTAGTTGGTCTTTTTGAATCATTTCTTTTTATTTGCTACTTTGTTCATATCATTCTGCTGTGTTTGTTGTATGCATCAGGCCTTGAGCACCAATGGTGGATCTTTCTCTCTCTTTCTCTATAAAGTACCATGCCCTAGATGGACATTGGTGATCCAGGCTTTCCACAAAGTAGAGTCAGAGGTACGGTCACCAACGGTATGAAACATTTCTGGTGCACTTGTCTGGAGGCCTCCTGCTGTGCTCCGAGTTAACAGTTGTCCTTGTCATCCCTGGCTCTTTGTATCCTCAATTTTTCCTGCCATTATGAGGTTTTCCCAGGTTATCCTTTCTCAAAATATGACCTATGAATTTCTGTTGCCTATTGTATCTATGTCCAGTTGTTTTGGTGTTGGTAAGCTGGAGTATCTTCTTCGAAATATGAGCAGTCTATGCTATTTTCAGGATCCTGCATAGAAAAGAAACCACATTTCAGCAGCTTCCAGTCTTTCCTTCTATTTAATTGAAAAAACTGTCCAAGCATTTGATCAAATGGTGGATATTTGGGCATTAGACATTGTCATATTATCATTATTTTTATATGGAAACTTCTATAATCGCCATTGGCTGATATATGTATATGGTAATATCACAGAAAACTAGTCCAAGATGACCATTTGCACATACTATTTCCTGCTTTATCTTAACCAGATTTATAGGCACATACTTTTGCCGTGGTGGGAACCAGCAAATCTGAGTATATGACACACTCAGAATTTTCTGGATGAACAAAAAAAAATTCTTTTATTTTTTTTCCTTTTCTGAATTTGATAATTTCAGGAATTTTTTTGTTCCTGAAATTTTGGTTCCAAATCTAATTTGATTAAACGTTAATGCAATAGAGATTAATTTTAAATTGTAATATTGATTGGTTCCTAATTACAATCTTAAAGATTAACTTTAAACCCTGAAAGTTACAGGGCAGGAGATAGGGGATTGAAACATCTTAGACTGCAAATTTAGCAGTTATTTCTAAAAAAAAAAAAAAACTACTAACATTCCAATGTACCACATGTATTTTTATGTATTGAAAACATAATATTAGATAATCATGCAAAGATACTTTTTTTCTGTCAAGATTGAGCATTAACCTCCAATAATGAAAAAATGTCATTTTCCTCAGTTTCTTCTGAAATTGTATTTCATCATTTTTATCAATCTAGAAAGGTGATAGCCCAAATCAGTATCTAAAACAAGGTGTCATCAACATCAGGACAATGTTGTCTCCCAAAAGGTTTAAAAGAAAGTAAGCTACATAGGGATGGTATATTAGTGCGATAGCTACAATCTCCCTATTGCCTTGCAGCCGGGAGATCAAAATTGGAACAGTGGGTATTGAATATTAAATATTCCGTCATATCCAATTTCTTTTTGCAATAGGACAGCGAAGTAGTGTGGTGCGAGCATTCACACCCCCTCAAGTGCCCCATTTCCACCCTTCCATATATCCTCAGCCATGAAGAAAAACATGCAGGAATTATTTGTGAAGGCTTGAGGTGTTCCTGCAGTACTCAAAGTCATCTATTCCCAATGGGAGAATTAACATTTGCTCAACTCTGCTGATGGTGTTCAACCTGCCTGTGTATACACGCAATGCCCTGAACGGCTCTGCGATATACGTCAGTTCTCATGCAATTGTTACACATGTGACTTGCTTCTTCTTGCTTCTGTAACATTCTCAGAAAAAAAATGATTTTCATCCAAATATGCTAGACCACCCGCATTGCCCCCGCAGACTTAACAGAGTTTAGCTGGGAACAGAATCACATTAAAACACCGTCATCTATTCTCAACTTCCTGGAAAGTACGCAGAAACACATTACTGTAAGGTGAAGAACCCCAATCCATCACCTATACTAAACAATCACCAGTTCCCCGCTCCGTAATTACCCGTGGGTGGGACACTTTTAAAGCTTTTATACTAACGTGGGTTGCTATAATCTCCAGAAATCAACCAAAGCATTCCAATTACAATCAATGCATCTATATACTATATTGTATTCATAATATGATCTATCATTTCCTATAACACTCAAAAATGTTGTGTCAAATGTGACTGACAAAGTATGTAACTTTCAAAAATGATATTTTTTTTGCCTTATTGAAAAGTTAAGATGGTTTGTCCAAGACAGGTTCATCAACCAATGTTCAGCCTGCAGAATATGATCTATCAATCACAGCAGATACCCATGTTTAGTTTTAAGCAGGGAAATTCATTTCTTAAATGTGCCTCAGTCAATCATGGTGTAATTGTGAGTAGCTTGAGCTGATTTTTTTCACACATAAAGTAAGGATAAAGTGTGGTCAATCCCATGGCTAGTTGACAAATGGTTTTTTTTTTGTTCCCAAAAGGTACCATAACCTGTCAAATGTGACAAGGAAATTTTACAAACGACCAGTCCATCCTGCATTACCAACTGAAAAGTGACATAATAGGGAAGGCCGTTCAAATGCAACTGCAGGAATATCTATCTGAGGGCTTCCCTCCTGTCTTAGCCCTACGCAAGGTTTCAAAGGTCCCAGAGACACAAAATAAACCGGCCAGCATGGCCAATGAATGGAGAATTACAACAAGCACACTCACACCTCCAGAAAAAAGATAAATCCCATAACCAACAGGGGGAACCTCACCGGTAAACTTTCAGGGAACAATGAACCATTTTTTCTACACCACCTAAAAATGGAACTTGTTTAAATTGTTAATTTTAATTCAATAAAAAGTGTCCAAATGTCCCTTTTTGTGTACTAAAATTATAACTGATTTTGGTATTTCTGTAAAAGATTTTTTTTCAAATTTCTCATTCTCCAAAATATAACTTCCAGAAAGAGCTAAGTTTTATTCAAGAAAGCATTCATCACAATTTAGGTTACATGTGGAGGATCCACACAAAACCATGTGATTAGGAGTGCATCAGTATTCCAATCAATGTTTTTCTTAGTTTTTCTTCAATAAAAAGGCATTGATAGGCAATCAAATCGGCACCCAATAAGCAGTCAATAATCAATCACAATAACATCAAATACAATCAAATGAAGCATCAAATAGGCAATCAAATAGCATCAAGATGCACTCAACCACCGTATCACAACCACCTAAGAAATCATCTCACTGTTTATGTGTATCTTATCTAGTAGACAAACAGAGAGATCAGCAAATTCCTATTACCACAACCACTTTAAATTTCATTCTTTCATTCACCACTTTCTCACAAATCTGGAAGTTGGACAAGAATTAATATTACCATTGTTTAGGAAGAATAAGAGCAACACACCATTGTTCATTTAGACCTCATCTCACTTTAGTTACACTAGTTCATTATTTTGGTATGCTTAAGGCAGAATATTTTTAGCTTTGAGGACATGGCACAAAATTCTGCAGCAAATGTTTCAGTTTGCCGACAAATAATGGTCCCACGCTCCACATAGATAAGTGCCCTTAGAAACATCTGGTCACAACTGACGCAAGTGCATTATCATGGTAGTTATTGACGCCAAATTCAAAGCAGAACTGATCTTTGGTTATAAAAATCATCATGACTCGGCGTATAAATTACACATTCCTGCCAATAATTAAGCATATACCGTTGATTTACAAAATAATCTTGATTGATCTTCTGTACAACGGAGGATTGTTTGAACAAATGATAAATTTAAACTTGTTTTGGACAATGAATATAACACACTAATAATAAGAATTTGTGTGTTATGTATTATCAAGTGTACATAATCATCTGCAACATAGAATATGTTGTGAAGTGCATAAATTAATAAAGTTTCAAACCGTTCACCTTTTAAATAAGTGATCCCAAGGTTTGGTAAAAATCTTAAGAGTTTCTTGTGTCAAATATTGTACAATGTATTTGATCAAAATTTGATACATATTACAAGTATATAATCAGTACCTCCTATACACCCTTTCCGCTGGACTGATGACTGCCGGATAACCTTTACTCTTATGCACAAGAAATCCTACAATGATTCCTTTCAAGAGGATCCTTATATAAAGCTATCTATATTTTGGGGACAAACTCAATTGCCATTTGTCACCTAAATTACCTTCTTGCATCACACTACCAAAGCAGGTGTGATCTAATACATTGGTAAGCATTTCAAATATTCCAAAAACCTGGGTTTGAAAAAAATAGGGGGTGCTTCTTTCGGGAAATGTCCTCACATCTCTTTAACATGCTAGGTAACACACAAACACAGACTTGGACATAGATACGCAAAAGCACTTGCCCACATGCAATGCGCACACACACACAAACTAGACTAGGTAGACTGCCAGCATTTCAGAGTCCCTTTCCAACAGTGATGAAAATTCCTAGAAAGGTGGATTTATCTTTATAAGAGGGGGAAGGATCGTTTCATAATAATAATCAAATTGTCTAGGGAAATCATTGACAATGATATTGTGATGCTTGTCCTTAGCTGAATGTTAAATAGAACACATTAAAAAAATATGAGGATTTTGACTGGGACAAGTTATCAGATATAGTGTATTAGTCTTTTTTTCCAGTGAAGTAGCCTTGATATTGTTACAGAAAAAGTCATGATTTTCTGGAATAAGATGATGAAGACAATGTTTGTAGATATAACTTGACAAATCGTAAGCATGGAGATCTGTGGTCATGATATTCATGATTAAAGTTAATCTGCAAATCTCATATTGCACAAAGGTAGATTTTGTATTTCATCCGCAACATCTTCTAGCAACAACAAATTGTCTTTCATAGCACAGTTACAGTTTCAAACCTGCTGGCAATAGATTTACTATTGATAACTCACATAGAAAAACTGTTTAATGCTTGCATGAACTTTTTGAAATAACTAAAATACAGATGTCAATAGCACTGTATTTCAATTCATTATACATTCAACTTCATATTCATAAGAATTTAGCAAAACAATTACAATAGCTCTTCATGGATTATTGAATTTTAAATATTACTTAAGTCCCTGGCTGTTTAAAGCTGTCAGTTAAATTGATAAGGCAAAAACAAATGATCCCAGTGACATTTGCCTGAAGCCCGAACAACATTCATTTTTTGGTGAAAAATCTGCACTTTTTTAGGGTTCATTTTAAAGAATAGATTTAGCTGCCCTGAGCTAAATGCTAAAATGAGCTATTTCATACATCCCCTATGGAAGGCACATCGGGAATATTGAGTATATGCCTCCCATATGAGGTATTGAATACATGTGTAATAACCATGGTCAAGTCATGATCAATGCATGGTTATCATGTGCAGTGCATGTGACACACATGCATCAATCAAGACACAACCACAGCTATTCCAAATGGATTCATCTGGAACAGCCCTATTTTTGTTGAAAGTATGTGTACAGGAAAATGAGACAAAGCTTTTTGCCTAAGATGTCTACTTAAAATGTAAAGTGAACACAAGTTCAGACAACTGAAATCTAATGTTAACATTTTGATGTAAAAGGGTTTTACCTGACAAATTTACCATGCAGTGTTCTATTTTATTTTAAAACAAATAACTTATTATTATTTAATAATAGTAGATTTCAAAATGAGTGAGACCTCATTAAAAGTTTTAGGACTGCCCATTGAGAGGTAAGAGGGTTTATTTCAATGGCCTCAGGTATAAAAGTTTATAGTACTCATATCAATGTAAAGTAATACAGCCTGTAGATCATAATCAACCATTTGGATTTCCTTTTGGCCACATTTTTTGCAGTCTCTTCAATAAATCATGCTCTGGGAGTGAAATCCTGACTTAAAGCAATAATAGCACATTTTTGAAGAGCACCCCCAATTCTCAAAATTGATATTTTTGCAGAGTTATGTTGGTAGTTGTCTAGGAAACTACACCTGCAATGGCGGATCCAGGATTTGAAAAATGTCAAAATTACCGGGGGGCTGAAAGGCTGTAACTGGTCCAAAATAGCTCAAAATGGGCTGATTTTGCAAGAATTTGCAGAATTACCGGGGGGCGCGCGCCCCCTCCCTGGATCCGCGCCTGACCTGTGAACGAGAATGCTAAAAAAATGTGTATTTATCATAAAATTAGCTATTTTGTAATTAGAATTGGGATCCCAGATTGTACTTAACAGCAGAGCTGGAAATGTTTAGTTTATGTCTGTCCATGATGAAATAGTGCCACCTCAAGAAAATGACATCTAACTTGACTTGCCTGAACCAATAAAACAACTAATGGATGAGCGTAGATACGTACATGGCGCTATTTCCCGACTATTTCATTTGGAAGGCCGTTTCCAGCAGCCGTTGAATGATTATCGGAGATCTCCGATATTAATTATTCTAATTACAAAATTCCTTCGTTTGCGACACAGACATTTTTGAGCTTAACCATTCACAGGTTTAGTTTACCAATACAACTGTGTAAAAATCTCAATTTTTTTGAAAAAAAAAAAAAAAAAAAAAACTATTTTATTTTAAAACAAATAACTTATTATTATTTAATAATAGTAGATTTCAAAATGAGTGAGACCTCATTAAAAGTTTTAGGACTGCCCATTGAGAGGTAAGAGGGTTTATTTCAATGGCCTCAGGTATAAAAGTTTATAGTACTCATATCAATGTAAAGTAATACAGCCTGTAGATGATAATCAACCATTTGGATTTCCTTTTGGCCACATTTTTTGCAGTCTCTTTGGCTGCACTCCATTCAATAAATCATGCTCTGGGAGTGAAATCCTGACTTAAATAATAGCACATTTTTGAAGAGCACCCCCAATTCTCAAAATTGATATTTTTGCAGAGTTATGTTGGTAGTTGTCTAGGAAACTACACCTGTGAACGAGAATGCTAAGAAAATGTGTATTTATCATAAAATTAGCTATTTTGTAATTAGAATTGGGATCCCGGATTGTACTTAACAGCAGAGCTGGAAATGTTTAGTTTATGTCTGTCCATGATGAAATAGTGCCACCTCAAGGAAATGACATCTAACTTGACTTGCCTGAACCAATAAAACAACTAATGGATGAGCGTAGATACGTACATGGCGCTATTTCCCGACTATTTCATTTGGAAGGCCGTTTCCAGCAGCCGTTGAATGATTATCGGAGATCTCCGATATTAATTATTCTAATTACAAAATTCCTTCGTTTGCGACACAGACATTTTTGAGCTTAACCATTCACAGGTATAGTTTACCAATACAACTGTGTAAAAATCTAAATTTTTTTGAAAAATTGGGGTGCACTTCAAAAAATGTGCTATTATTGCTTTAAGAGTGAAGCTATGCCTGTATGAGATTTATGTCATTCAAGTCCTACTTCAAACATTCAACTAGGAGTTTCAATTGAAGTATCAGGATGGAAATATCAGCAATTATTTAATAATTAAATAATTTGTTGTTTAACATTGTTATTTGAACACAACTTATAGATAGGTCAATGACTATGGAAAAGAGTCTTGGGACTGCCCAGGATTTGTCCTCAAATCCTAGATGGCCACCAAAATGACTACCCAAATCACCTCAGTTATATTTAAAATATATCTATAGTAGAGGACTAGCCTGTATATCCTGTGACCAAACTCTGTGAACAAAGATTTGAAACAATTTTGACTTGGGCTTTCCACTTCTGGAATTTTGGCAATTACGTACAGGGTAAACATGCATTAACATTTTTGCACATACATGTATACATCCGTACATATCTGGACATCCATCCAGACATTTCACTTCATAGTGTCCTCCGAAATACATTCGGCAGTGGCAATTAAACTGATCTATATCAGTGCAACCTTTTCACATTTGAAATCAGCCAATCCAGTTTCTATATTGGGCCTGTCATCATCAATCTTTCCCAAATTAGCTTTCAGTGGCATTTTACTTGGGGTTTTATATTGCTGCTCAATGTTCACTGAATTTAATTAAACTTTGAAGTATCCCTCATATATATATCACATACATGTATATATATATATATATCACTGTCAGGTTATAGCAATCAATCACAAATCGAAATCCAACAGTACCATTTCATAACCAAGACTATGACATATAGGCTTATGATATACAGTTAGCTCCAAGACAATTATATTGGGATCGTGTTCTGATCAGATTCAGAGAATGTACACAGCTAGTGTTGGGAACATACGTGGATAGAAAGCAGTATCTGTAAAATCTTGTTGGCTACTGGCTATTTTATCTGTAAAGTTTAATTAAAAATCAAGCGTAGTTGTGGAATGCTTCGTTGAAACTGGAGTGGGCCGCATGAATGTGCATATGGCTTCAATATGGTCCTGCAAATATTACCCAATGTCATTGATAGGGTGAATAAATATATGCTACTATCTCTGGGTTATCACTCTTATCACTCTATCTGGGTTGTAGCTGTGTTTAAGTTTTATGTATCGGCCAAGGGTACATAAACATCTAAATTCGTTCTGTGAATTCCATTTCGTTAAAAATAATTATGGCGACTTTGATAGAAACTTTCTAATTGTAGTGGGAAAAGTGGTATTTTTGTTAGTTATGTGAATATCAATTTATGAAGGTTTAAAATTGGTAAATCTTCCTCTATACAGGTGGTATTATTAAAGCAATAACACCACATTTTTTAAGAGTGCCCCTAATTTTAAAAATTTGAGATTTTTTTTAGAGTTGTGTTGGTAATTGTCTATTAAACTACACCTGTGAATGGTAATACTCTAAAGTGCATATTTGTCATAAAAGAAGCGATTTTGTTATTAGAATCAAGATCCCAGATTGTAATTTAACGCTGGAAACGCCAAATTTCCATCTGTCCATTATAAAAGAGTGCCACCTCACGAAAATGACCTCTAACTTGACTTGCTGGAACCCATGGAACAACTAATGGAACACTGTAGACATGTACATGGGGCTATTTCATATTGGAAGGCTGTTTCCATTTCTGATATTAATTATATAATTACAAAATTCCTTCTTTTGCGACACAGACATTTTCAGGCTTTACCATTTACAGGTATAGTTTACTAGCCAATTACAAATTCAACTGTGCGAAAATCTCAAAATTTTGAGCTCTTCAAAAATGTGCTATTATTTCTTTAACTGAAGTGGCAAAGTCTCCCCTTTTATTTTTGGCAAAAGTAGGATGAAAGGCCAAGTATGCAACTTTCTAATTTAAAAAATTCCTTTGCTTCCATAACAGATGAAATTGTTGTAGCCGGGGTGGACATACCACTCATGTAAAATTAATCATTCACAATAATGACAAAATTTGAAATGCAAATTTGTATTCTACAAGTAATATGAATTGCAGCTCCTCAGAAAACTGCCTTAGTTTTGGACAAAAAAAGGTCACATCCATGTCAGCAAGGGAAGATTTAAGTCTTCCTTTAATGTGCACGTACAAACAAAATTTCATTCAAGAGGTTCTGCAGAGCAAATCCCTGAGATGTAGGGCTGCAACATATTCCATACGTAATTTAAGAAACTTTCAAACATCTTCAATTTTTCTGGTCTATATTTTCTGCCAGTTCTAGTTAACCATCACCATCAAGCACAAATGGGAATGGTTTTAGGGGGAACGTTTCCCTTGTTTTTGAAAGAAATTCCACTTCCCTGATACATTGTAGATAGCAGTATTGATTTATCCAGTTAAAATCCCTCTAGCTACACACTCAGGTCTCCTAAACTAATTGAAGTCTTGGTCAGTGTATTGGAGGCTTTATTAAGGTTGTAGTATTGGTTCTATTGATATCCTTTTCCTCTTTCTACAGCCAATGTACTGCTTTCATCACTTCTTTGTACAGCATTTTTTGCACTTACTGCTTTCACAAGCTGTCCATTCATGATCACTAATTCAAATGATGTTCCATTCTATTCTAAAAATCCCATAATCACTTTATTTCATGAATCAAAACTTTCCTTTTTATATCAAATATCTTTTCTTTGAAATGAATTACTTGCTATTCTCATTCATGCTTGAATTTCCCTTTTTGTAGTTTTTAAAATTGCACAACCATTTTGAAAATGAAATCAAAGAATTTGTGAAAAGTGGTATTCAAAATTTACAATTAGCACCTTTCTTTGCTACACAAAAGACGTTACTAACATCACATTTTACACATCAATTGTTGGCAAGGAGTGCATTGGACCTAAATTGCTAATATTTCTGACACAATGCTAGCATAGCTGTGTTATAAGCCATTTAGATATCTTAGCATCTATGCATGTGGTCATCTGCGAGTAATCTTGCTTTAAGTTGTTATCGCAATGACAGATACCTAAAGGTTAAGGACATCCAAATGTTTTGTAACATCAGCACATTGAGTTAATCTAAACTGTTTACATTTTATCAAGGAAGAGTATAGCATGTTTCACACTTCCATTCAGTCAACCATACATGATCTCCAGTTTCAAATTTCACTCAGCAATTCTATACAACTGGTCAAATCACTTAAAAATTACATAACTGGACTACCAGCTTGATACTTTATACTTGATACCAAAATGGGCTGCAATCTTCTCTGATCAGCTACCAATCCATTGTGCACCCGAAGTTTCTTCTAGTTGGACAAAAACAGTGGCAGGGTCACCCTGTCTTCACCATTTTCTTCACTTTGCAAGTTTGCACCTTGTGACTGTGATATGCCATGCCTGCACCACCATGACCACTCCTAGTTTAGTACAAGTGGAGCTAGGTAGAAGAAGTATATTTCTGCTGATGGGTATAGAGCTGCTTCTTTAAAGGTTGTAGCAGTGGGTAGTATTACAACAGAAAAGGTAGGTATTCCCCGCATGCAGAAGTAGCCTGGATGAATGAATATTTGTATCTTCGACTGATAGAGTGGGATTTAGATTTCAACATTGGTCATGACATTACAAGTAGGAGTCGTAGGTGCAACTCGTATGGAAAGTTAATGGTTTTTGAAGTTGTAGTGAATGGTGGTATAACATCAAAGACTAGCCACCTTTTAGGATTGGTAGTGAGTGAAAATGCATGTATCATTACTTTGGAGAGTTATTTTGACCCTGCTAATCAAAATGATCTGTCTCAAATATTTTATCATTTTTCACTTTTGAAATCACTTCACTTGTGCTAACATTCTGCAATGTCTGTCAGTCATCACCTGATTTCATAGACCTTTTATTAATCCAATACGGCTACCTTAAAGCTCACATACAAACATTTTTTCTTTATCATAAAATTAATCTATTCTTTAACTGGAACTTACGAATATCTCAATACTTCTTAGAGTTTTTGGGAAAATTAGAACCAGATTCAATTACTTTTAATGTTCCTGATACAGCACGTACACATATATTGCCTGTGATGGCTCATAGATGAAAATTCTTTGACCAAACTCTTGATCAAAACAAACTGCTCAAAACTTTACTGATATGATGTCATTAATATCAAATTCTGCATGCAAGTTACATTTAAAACATGTATTAGCTTGGGATTCCACCTCTGTACACATACAACTTTATCATGATATTTTGATCACAATCGTACACTAGCCTCACCTGAAGATAAAATATCCTTGATATTAGAGCCGATGATTGTATGTTATCTATTGTTAACAGCATAAACATATTAAAACTCTTACTGCCATGGCATGCCATGATTTGCCTGGTGCCTGAGAGTACTGGATATTATGTGTGATGTTTCCCCAATTGGTAAACTTTGTCAGATTTGTGATGACCTTACAATAGTTACTCAAATCGACATTTTGGGCTCATCAAAACCTTGTTATAAATGTATTTCATTCTCAAATGGTTTGCAAAATGAAACGAATTACCTCACAATTTGTTTCCATATTGAACAATGATCATTTTGCCTATTAAGATGCTCAAATTTGTTTCCATCATGAATAACATTCATAATATTAGAATACGTGGCCCATGACATTGACTATACTTGCGTTGTATCCCGTAAGCTACTGTCTTTGGATCCACAAACATTCAAAATAAATTATCCTTCTTGTAGCAACATTATTTGCAGTTCAGTCAACTGGCAGAGTTTGAAGGGGAAGACATTTTGCAAATATTGACATGGAATGGTGTCCAGAAGTTATTGCTCTGTGTCAACACGACCAAAAGCACATTTCAAATTGCAAATGATACTCTTCATAAAAGTTTAAAATTATTGCTTTAAACTCGGGCAAATCTTAATGCAATCTAATTGCATGAACCCACCAGAAATGAAACAAATATATGTGGTCAAGCACCTTCGATTCTTGGAATCTGACTATTTCAAAGCAATGTATTTACCCTATGATATCTGCATGAACATGAGGAACAGTGACAAAACTGCTCTGGCAAAAACACCTGTATTGAAATTATGAAGCAGCAGAGATTTCAATCAGCTGCATAGAGCTGAGCCATTCAATCACAGAACCAAGAGTAACAATTGTACGTGTACTTGTGTGACTTTCTTTTAACATGGTCAATCGTTGGGTGAGATTCTACAGTGGACAGTGCAAATTAAGGAAAATGGTACTAAAATCAAAGTCTTCTAACATTCCAATAAACACCATTATTGTCCATAATTTAAATTTGGGCAATGTTGATGTACGTTATAACAAAAGACTTTGGTGTACTACATTATGATGATGTTGAGTCGCCCTTTAATAACTACTTTTGTTAGAACTGCCATTCTTAAATTTATACTGACATAAGGTAGAAAATAAAGAAATTACCTTATAAAAATTGCTGTTAGTACTAGAAATGTTATTATATTTACAATTCAAAGCAGACAATCTTGGCAAGCCCACTCAATATCGTACTACTGACCCACACACCCATGAGCAGATGCGATGACACCACACACGTTAGGTTTAACGGATGTTCCGAAAATCACTATTGTTGTACTCCATAGTGACGGATGCTGAATAATGCTTTAGTATAGGAAAAATTCAAGATCCATCACTATGTCATGAACTTGAACACCAATTTGCATAAATTTTGAAGTGATGGATAAGATGATTAACTTTTCCAATGTATTACATCCTTTTTTCAAGTAAGAAATCATGAGTATAGCTAAATAAACTGTCACTGGTCAATTTTTGGGTTTATATTTGATCATTTGAATCATATATGAGGATGTGTACTGACTCTTTAGACTTTGCAATTTTTCAAATGCAATTTTCTCAGAAACAAAACTTCATACACCTGATGAAATGATATCTTCAAAAGGTCATTTAAAAAATTTACTCCCAAATATAGGCACATTAACCAACACCCACACTCACCCTTAGCATACATATGTTACCTAGCCTTACGTCTTTCTTCCAAGAAAAAAATCTTCATCTAATCTGTGTTGATCTCCAATTGATTACCAAGAGTGAAGGAGGAATAACAATTAGTCAATATTTGTAGCAGAACACTGACTGTTGGGTTATTGACATTGCAAATACAATTGTCTGCATCAAAAATGTACTCAACCACATTTCTGTGAAAAAAACAATTTTAAGTGTAGTCTTTTCCTCTAAAATCTGTCACTTTGTGAACTACTCTGCCATGACCATCAGCACTGCTAGTGGCATGGAGCAAAGAACATGGCACATTTCTGTGCTATATAACACTTCTCTCTGCACTTGTGTACCCTAGGCTATTGACCACATAGGGTAGAACAGAGCTGGCAAGTAGCATTCACATTAAAATTCTGATGGCATGGTCATATGGAAACAATTCTGATGGCTGTGACCAAAGTGATGCATCTTCTGGTGAAAAAAGTTGCAAAAAGCATGTTTAAGCTCTAAATCCTCAAATCATAGGATTTTCGGTGGATATTCCTGTAAATTTAGTAAAACTGACACATACAAAACATTTGTTTCCTTAAATAATTTTAATTAAATAAAAGCAATCCATGATTAGAATAAGCTAGATGTGCATCTACACTTAAAGGTGCCCTACCCAATTAAAACATTTTTGTGCTTCATAAGAAAGGCCATCACCAACATTCATTTTATTTGAATCTGACATATCATTTTTACATGATTGTGTGTATTACAATAGCCCAAAGGTCACTGTATCTTAACAAATATCGAACTTATTATGCTTACGCTTTGATGTATTCTACTTTTTCTACACACACAAAACATCTTTGAAAATCTTATAACTCACCCAAATTCTGTTTCTAAACTGCAAATTGTCAAATGTTGCCTTGATGGTGAAAACTATTTGTAAATTGTAAACCCTCATTGAAATTGCTCCCCTAATTGTGTTTGTGTTGCTAGGGAAAATAATGTTACTGGAAATGTTGCTGACACAAATACTCTGTACCCTACCTGTCACACATTTACCTTCTACAGATATGTTTGCATTATAAATTTACCTCCTCTAATGTAACCAAACATGACAAGCTGACAATATCTGATGAAAACTGGCTCTGTCTTTTCCCCTATTGGTACAAGTTGAAAGTTTGCTGGAATGGAAAGCATGTAAATTGCCTGAATGCATGTGTGTGTATCAGCTAGATGGACTAACTTGGCAATGTTATCTTGTAAATTAGTGATGGTAAGTAATCAGCAGACACAGCTGTGTGTGGATAGGATCAATGTTATCATTGAAATTGTATCTGCAGTGTTGTTGTCTTTGTCATAACTTGAGCTAGACTCATTGGAGGTGATAGGCAAACATTCTTTAACCTTTACTTTATTGTGCATATAGTTCTACAAGCTAACATTCAAATGGAATACTACTTAAAACAAAACCCAACAACAACAAATATATCTAGATATGGGTTGTTTGAGATCAGGCATAAACAATTGACATTATAACAAATATTTCTTTGATATGCCATTTGCATTTGTGTCTTTAACACAATTTCTGGTATGCAAGATGCATATTGTTTTTATATAGTTTCATTTAGCATTTGTTAAAAACACTGATAGTTATATTTGCTTACTTTGAAATTGTCAGTTTGATCATTAGTCACAAGCCACCAAAATAAAAATTTTAATAAAGGATTAGGAATAGCTACCAGAAGAAGAGACAATGGCACATTAGCAGCTGATGACTTCTTCGCCAGCAAACCAAGTTCATATCAGCTGCAAACTCCATGTCTAAATATAACACAAACTGTCTTCAAATCAAGTTCTTTGTCTATTTCTTTGCTAAAATTGAGACAACTAATAGTACAAGATCTTCTCATTCACATGAAAGTACAACCTGAGCTTTAAATCAAGGAAATCCTTCACATACAATAAGTGTATGCGATGCTGTCAAAAAACTAAAAGACATGTCAGGTCATCGTGAAACAGATCCGTTCCCTTCAGGCAAATAATGTTTCTCATGACATTTTCATTTCCAAAAGATTTTTTTTGTTAACTTTTGTACTTAACAGGATACTGTGCAGTATTTGCACATTATACAGCCAGCAGGAACTAGGATGCATGAAAGGGATGGGCTCAATGTCTCATGTAATCATTCTCCCCATAACCTCCTGAACATTTCAATGGTGAAATGTTTCAAGTCGGGCTTCTCTTATTTCCATTTCACATTTCCATCCATTCCAAGTCTATCCAGCAGCTGGTTAAGTTCAGATCCTTAGAAACTGAGCTTGTACAGTACAAACATTACAGTGCAGTACAAATAGGCATTATTGTGCATTGTTTATCTTCTCTTTTGAGAGTTCGTCAGAACTAATAGGGCTGTCTACGCTGATGTCACAAGTCGGCCATTTTGCGGTACGGGGAAGTTATAGAGCAGCCATTTTGTGGTGATGATTCCCATAGGCCACCGTGTAAACTGGCATAAAATGCGCTAAATTTTTACCTGAAGTGATAGCAGGAGACTGGAATGATAGCCGCTTGTTAGGAAATAACATGGACATTTTAGAATGCCTATTCGTTTCACATGCATGCTAGAAACAATCCAAAGAAATGGTCATAAAGGGTGCCAAACGCAAACGGCCTCGTAGAAACACACATTTTGTTTTCACCTCCAATGAACCAGGGCTGCAATGAACTAAGATTCGGATTTATTAGAAAGTATGCGCAGTGTTGTGTGTCGCGGAATAATACTGTGAAACGAGGACCAATGATAAAGGCTAGCACCGGCAAGTGATCCGGATGAGTAGACAGCCCAATGCATTTTTACTTGCTCAATTTACTTGCAGGTCTTTTACTATGTTTTATTGAGGTCAGTGGACATATCTGCATTCTACCAGTTGTCAGGAATTACTCCAAAGTTTTGTACAAATGTAGGAAAAATCAGTCTGAACCTTCAGTCTGAATTTTGGAATTTTGGCTCCCAAAGGAAGTTCTTCACAAAGAAATAAAAAACCCTTGCTTGTTTTGGTTTACAGAATTAAAAGAACATCTTGATGAAATATCAGAACTAAGGTTATTGGCATCAACTTCACTTCACAGGAGCAGGAAAGCCAAGCACAAATCATTAATACTTTCAGGAAGAAATAGTGCAGTCAACAAGCATTATATAGTGTTCTGTATTCGCGGTTCGTCCTACCATTAAAGCAATTAATAGTTCAATAACTTCTCAATTACATGGCAATGCAACATGATCTACATATTAAACGTTTGATAAACATACCCTGGGATAATACCGCAATCCACAACATATCACTGTGAAACAGCCCTATTCCCTTTGTCAACTACTTGTAGTCTTTCTCATGACAGTTCATTTTCATATTTTGTTTTGATTTTAAAAGTTTCACAGGATGCTGGGTGTGCATTATTTATATATTACAGAACTCCAAGGAACTGGGGTACACACTGGCTTCATGTCTCAAGTAATCAACCTCCTCATAAATCCTCTTATCTTTTTGCCATTTAAAATATTCAAAAGTAAGACTTCATTTGTTTTTATTTCACATTTCTGTTCCAATTCTCTTAAGCAGTTGGCACTATCTTGATCCTTCAACTCAGTCTGCAGATAGCAAACATCTTGTTATATTTCATGAAAAAAATAACTCCTCCAGTGTACAGGGTGTCTCAATAAAAATTGTGCAAGGAGATACACTTCAAATTCTCAAAACTACTTAACACAAGTATTTCATCTTTACATCTATAAGCATTGATACGTACATGGTGCTATTTCCCAGCTATTTCATATTGGAATCTTTTCAGTGGCCATTCTAATTACAAAATGTTTCTTATGCGACACAGAGAAGTTTAAGCTTTACCATTTACAGGTATAGTTAAATAGCTTATTACTAATGCAACTGTGCAAAAATCTATTTTTTTTAAATTGGGGGTGAAACGGAGTGCCTTTAATAATCTCTTATATCTCTGGATTGCATTGGCAGATTATCATGACATTTGCACTGATCATACATCAATATGCCCCGTGAAAACGAAACACTCAGATTAAGTACATTTGAGTAATTTACGTATTTCTGGTTGCACAACTTTTATTGGGACATACTGTATATACTCTACCATTGTATTTCATTGATTTTGGCCTATAAGGTAGAAATTGGTTTAAAACAAGAGCATATAACTGATAGCCATATATGTTACCAACTAATCAGCACTGCATAGAATTCTGGTCAAAGAATTGCACTTCCTGAATCAGCACTTTTCTAACTGTATTGAGGCTGGTGGACTCAAATGCATTTCTACCAGTCCTCGTGAAAAAATGGAGAATTTTGCACAAATGCAGAAAAACCTCAGGGTGGAATTCTGTCTCCTAAAAACCCTTGCTTGATTTAGAATACAAAATTAAACAGATTATCTTCATAAAATTTAATTGATATCAACTTCCCCTCACCAGAACAAGAAATCCAGGCACAAATAGTCAAGATTTTCCAAAAGAAATAATGCAGTCAACAAGATACCACAATCCACAAAAGGACAAGTCATCACAGAGAAACAGCCCTGTTTATTTTGTTATTTACTGTTTCTCATGACTGTTCATTTCAATTTATTTTGTTTATCTTATAGTTTAACAAATTGTTAGATGTGCTTTGTTTGTATATTACAAAGCTTGGAGGAACTATGGTAAATAAAAAAACTGGCTTCCATGTCTCAAGTAATCAACCTCCTCCTAAACCTCTTGTTTTTGCACCAAATATTCCAAATCAGACCTTCTTTGTTTTCGTTCCTCTGTTCCAATTCTCTTAAGCAGTTGGCACGGTCTTGATCCTTCATCTCAGCCTGCAGATAACAAACATTACAATACAGCTCAGCAGACCCAATCATATGCTTTTTATGTTTCTTTAACGAAAAAACCCACCAGTGTATATACTCTAGCATTGTATGTGATTGATTTCAGCTCCCAGGTACAAATTGGTTTTAAACAAGAACATATGGATGATACCCATGTATGTCACCAATTAATCAGCACAGCATAGCATTCTGATTAAAGATTTACACTTCTCAAATCAGAACTTTTCAAATTACATAAGGAAAAGATTGTCTACTTACTTAAAACACACATTAAATAGAACCATCCTGCAGAGAATATAAGCAGAACCTCTGCTGCTATTAAAAGTATAATAAACGTAGAAAGCCACTGCCTACAATAACATAAAACACTCAACACAAAGTTACACTTGTTATGGCTCTGTCAGTTCCTTGCATAATAAAGTCATTTGTACATATGAAAGCAAATTCGTTTTTATATTAAGAACAGCAACTAACAACAGACTCTGGACAAATTGTGCCAAATCTGTAAAGACATCAAAGCATGCGGTATTTCATTCCTTGGCCAATATTATTTCCAATTTCAAATAAAACATCCTGTTTCTTCATCACACTTCTGTTCCTATGTCTTTTCCTGTAACTGGGGGGGGTCAGTCCTGATCTTTAAGAATTGAGCCTTTTGAGGACAAACACATTTAAGTATACTAAAATGGACTGGGTTACAAGACAATTGCCTTCCTTTTAAGGTGTTTACATCACATGTGTCTTGTATTTCAGTACTTTAGTTGGTTTTGTTTAGGTTTCTTGCTGGGGATGGAGTTGATACTCAGATACCAATTAATCATTGAACACAGTATCTCCTCCTCACTCAGACATCGCAAGATCGACTGAAACATTGCACTCCAGCAATTTGTGTTGAGCCCAGATGAAGAAACAAAAGAGTTAATTTTTATTAACAAGTGTTGATTGATTATGCCTCAGACAAGGAATGTTAAGTGTTTTTTCAAAAGGAATATAAGTGTTACCAAGAGTAATATACTTAACCTTATCTCCTTTATTTGGTGTTTAGAGTGTGTTCTTTTGACCCGATACATTTAAAGCCACAGTCATTGAATTATTTTCCACATTTGATGTCTAGTGTTGCTCTTATTTGAGTGCTGACCAGGTTATCAAATAGCTATCACTAACCAGTTTGCATAACACTCATGAAAATTGAAATTTTAAACAGTACAAATAGCTTTTGCAGGAACCCATGTTTGGGAACATGGCAAGGCGCAAATAGTGTGGGGGATGACAGAATGTAATTTGAACAAAAGGGAAAATTTTCCTAAGCTTTAGATGATATTTTAAAGTATTAATATGTTAGGTAAACTACACTTATATGAAGTGTGACTGAATAAGGTGCTATACGGAAGAGAAGCCTAAATAAATAATCGATTAGCTTAGTAACATAAGGTATGCTGATCCAGGTAGATGGAGTACTTGATGGGGAAAATTTAGACACTGGGTATTTATCAATATATCTAGCAAAACTGGTCAAAGTTTATTTTAGTACTATGTAACTCTTTTTTTCAGCACTTCAAAATATTGCAATGTCATACTTAATGTTGCAATGAATAATGGGGAGGATTTTAATGTCATGCCAAGAGAGTTGTGTAATCTGCACATGTATTTAAATATAGAGGTAAAAGCTATATGAATTTAAATATAAACTTGAGAAAATGGCCTAAAATAGGCTTTGTGGGATCCATAGGTTAAAACAATTTTGGCTTGTTAATCAGATCAGTTATAAAGGTACTGAAAATCTAATTCTGAACAACTTAAAGGCACTGCCACAAATACAAATGAGCAGCTTAAGCTTAGCAAGGCGACTTTTGAAATTTGATCATCAATGCCTTCGAGAGGTACAGAAACATACTTTAACATCGGTTAAAGATCACAACAAAAACGCAGACACAATGTAGACAAAACACTCAATACGAGTACTTAAAATGAAACAAGGTTGGTCATGTCCTATTGCACAAATTATATATTTTTTTAAAGTTACACCAACGAACGAGATTTCACATATCAGGTGTCCCTAAAAAATTGAAAGTACTGATTTTTGCCTAATATAAGCTTTCCATACAAAATATACCCATCTGAAGATAAGCTGAGAAAGCTTCTGGGTACAAAAATTGTGAAATTGTTAATTTCGTATAGGAGAATACGAATTTACCTATGTTTTATATTGAATTATACGCAAATAAAAATCACCTTTTTTTTCTCTCTTTTAGACATTTCTGTACCAAATAGAAGGTAAGAAATCTATTGAGTGTCGGTCTATATAAAATTACTATTAGACACACATTTGGGTACCTCAAATCTCTTGTTGCAGCCTTTAACTATGCAGTAAATACAATTGAACATTGCCTGGCTGACTCTGTACACAGCATTGCAAGAATGGTTAGTTAAAGATTTCAGGTGTTACCCTCAACTCAAAATGACTTTTTTTCTTTGATTGCCAAAAAAAACAAAAATATAAAAAAAACACAAAACAAAGACAACATCATCTGGCTTAACAGGCCAAAACCCGAAGTAAATTCCAAGTTTCTGTAAACTCAAAAGTTCTAACCGTCTTCTGAACATGTTTGACACCAGTTATTATTGAGTGGGAATAGTCAAGAATTTAAACTGGCATATCCTTTATTATCTTTGACCCCTTGATGTGTAATTGCTGTAGCTGTTGGGAAGTCCCACAATGATTCTTTGGCCTAAACTGGGATCAAAATCACATTGAAGGTTTCTGTTTGGGGCACTGAGTTCTGATGCTGAGAGATGAATGAGACAACTGTAGATGACAGATGATGGACAACAGCAGCTATGGAGCCTTCCCATAATGCACGCCGTTGTTGCTTTCATTTTTTATAATATGATGTAAATGGTTGTAACTCACTTTGTACAAAATATGACTAATCTGTACACAAACTGGCCATCTCACCCATTGAATACATGTAGAGAATTTGCATTGGTTTGTTGAGTAGTCAAAATCTTTCCATTGGATGTTGTTCATCCTATCTTGGAAGCATGTCAGACTAAGGATCTTACTATTCGTTTTATTCGTATTATCTAGCACGGGTTCGTTATTTTATTTTGCAGGCCATTTCCTAATGGAGGTCCAATGTGTTGGCAGCTCCCGATTCCAATGGTAATGTGCATGATGGTAAGGGCTTCCGGAGGGTACAACACTGTTGATGATGGACTTTTGAAATAGCTCCAAAACATAATCTAGCATGGCTTTATAAAGTCCGGAAATACAAAAGCAGAGTTACTTTTGGGCAACTTATGCTTCTAATCTCGTCTTTTACGTCACTAGTTCCTCACGCTAGCGTAACACTTTTGCTTGAATTTTATTTAAACTTCCACTGCACTGCGCTCACTGCTTGTAATCTCCGAAAATGGACCGTACAGGAAATACATCGCTAGTCGATCATAACATACTTCTACGACATAATCGGACTTCCCCTTTACAGTACGCGTATTCTCGTTTGTGTCTATCTGCCTGATGGAAAAGTCCATCTATAATTTCGTGTGTGTGGACTCAATAACAATGGGTACCATTGCTACATCCAAATGTATTATGAATCCTATCATTCCAATTCATAGATATACCTCTTCATTCATAAGTACACCAAATGAAAACACTTCTTCCGTCACTCAGAATCATGTTATGACATATTGGAATAAGAAATTACTGATCCAAGTAATTCATATGTTTAAGTGAATGGATGGGTCACTTTTGTATCTAGAATATACACATGTGTTTTGAAGTATTAGAATATGCAATGGTTTGGAGTATCTAGAATGTACAATTGTTGAAGAAGTTGGACCTGTCGTAGCTACTAAGCCTCCACATGAGCCACAGCAGTCTAGAATCTATAAAGAGTGGCAAAATGTGAATAAGACTGTCACAAACCTTGTACCTACGTGGGCAGGATTGCCGATCTTATTGTACAACGTCGCAAGAAAATGGTGGGTACAGGGTAAATGTTTAAGATCTTGTATCTTATTTGGTCGGGACCTGGAGATGAGGACGAAGAACATTTCCGCGTGGAAAGAAAATTTGAATCTTTCGGCTTAATTCAGAAAGATTTAATAGCACAGTAAATTTACCGGCGATGGCAATCCCCTGGGACCAAAATGATTCCGATGTGGACCTATAAGTCTTTGCATAAAATTCGTAGCACTCATCTTAGGAGAAAAAGGCAATCATTGTATCTTTACAATGAGATGCCCCTTTGCATAAGTATAAAAAACGGGATCACTGCGAAACAGGCTTTCATTGCGAATTGTTTGTTTAGCTTATCGGCTCTATCGGCTTCTTTATTTAACTAGTGACGTTATGGCCCCGGACAGCTTGAATGAAGTCTTGGTGATTGTTCCCACGAATGTTACGCCTGGTTTTTGTCTATTCTCTATGCTCGTAGCCTCTTCGCGAATTTTTTCAATACGGCGTTGTCTGTGAGGTCCTTTTGTTGGTCTTCACTGAAACCGTGCTTAACTAGAGTAGTCCGGACGACATCCGAAAAATCACGGACAGCCTCAGCTGGGTCGATAGTATCCGTACATAGCCGCGTGATATCCAAAGTGTTCCTTTTCAAAATCGAATCAACTAGCATTCCGTTTACATTGTTAGGTTCAATAAGCGGTCTTAACAAATGTTTTACTGTAACACATGGTGGTAGCGATTAAAGAAAACAGTCCAATCTCACTCGGTCAAAATTCAACAGTCCAAGTTCAACAATATCACTAGTAGACCCTCAATCTATACCACTCACATATCAGCAGAACGACAAGTAAAAGATAAAAAACAATCGGATGATACACAATGCGGCATGAGATGTTATAATGAGGTTTGATATGCTCTGGGAATGGATTGCGAAACTTGCAGTGGGGTTAAAAAACCCCAGTTTTCCACGGATCACAGTTACATCAAACCTCTTCCATGGCCGCACTCTATATCCACCGTCTTGAGCAGTTTTTTGGTTGAATAATGTGTAATTATAATCTAAAGTTCAGAATGTGTCCTTTCTGTCAATGGTTTTGATTGAGCACATATACTCACTAAATGCTATATTAGATGATGCCGAACAAACAAGGAGCAAGCTTAGTTTACATGCTTGGATCTTGCAAACGCTTTCGGCTCAGTACGCACAAGCTTATTTTCTCAACTTTTTGAACTTTCTATCGCGTCCTCCAGAAATCAACGCGTATCTTGAAAAGATCTACGCCAGTCTTGAAGTTAAATTTGTTGAGTGCTCCGATGGCAAACAAAACCGGTGGCCTATTAAGCGCGGTGTCGTCAGGTGACACGCTATCCCCCTCATCTTCTTCTTGATAGCAGTTCACCCCCCGCTTTTAATATTGTAAACATCAACTGCTGATTTTGATACAGATTTGACTGTTCCAATCCGTTTCAGTCGGGTTACCCCCATGCGGTGCACATTTGTATCTCAAGCGGAAGAACCCCGCCCGATGGTATCTTGCACTATTGACAGGTATAAAATTGACGGCTGTGCACAAGTTTTGTATTTAAGGGTCAACGCAATCCACCAATGTACTTTTACCAAAACGATTGGTGTCTTGCTGGAGTTCCTGAATAGACTCTTCCCCGCTCTCGACTCCCCGAAAGACCTCTCTCCTTCTCCGAAAATTTCGAACGACACTTTCTGATACACATCAAAAGCAAACATCTTTCCCCGCATGTGTGTAAAAGTTTTCGCTGATGATCTAACTCTTATTACTGCTGATAAGGAAGCCCATCAGGATTATCGCTGCCTGGACAAAGTTTCCATACTCTAACGCCACTCATGGCGCCTTACTCCTAACCAGATAATAGTTAACACTTGCTAGTATGACAACGATACAACATGGTCTATGAATGGAGTCAAGATCCAATTTGTTAAGAATAAGCCTACAAAGTGTTCTTGGGAGAAGCATCAAACCATCAACCACCGTCAATTCATATCGAGACTCCCCTCAGCCGGATCTCGTTGCTTGAGTCTATCGAATCTAGTTTGAATGAACATTGATAGAAGGGCCCATCCCATCCGCGAGAGTAATAAACGTGGATTCTTCTGTTCCCTTACCTTATTCCTAAGTATCCGGTATTTTCCTCACAGTTCATAACGTTGCAAAAACAAATCTGGAGAAATCACATCTAAAATAAACAGATTTGTTAAGTCTTGGCTCCAACTTCCGCACAGTGCGACAACAGCAATTTTGCAACCACCCCTCTCTTTTTGGGTGTACCGGATCTTTCGGACTTTAACGAATATAGAAAAGCTAACGCACTCAGTCAACTTCTTCTGCACACAAGAGATGAACTTCTTCAGGAAATATTAACCATTCCCTGGACTCTGATGAAACTTACAGTTCCAGTTTGTATGTCAGGGTATGAAAGTCCTGAAAAAGATCAACACCCAACATCCTGAAACAAGGTAAGAAGGCCATTTCAAAGATAACAAGGAAGAGTCTGAATCGAAATGGAATGCGAAATTCCATCCCTCTTCTTCCGTCCAATCTAAATGTCTTGATGCAATTGAACTTGAAAGTGACAAAAGTTGTGGCGAAAGATCATGGACTGTCTTAACACCAGGTAATTGTCTTTGGCCTCGTCTTCTTCTTGACACTGTTGCCAAACAGAAGTCAATCTCCGAAGATGAAAATTCAGACCTCGGTCCGCTGTTTGTTCCCTATGCATTAAACCGAACCCTACCACTTTTCACGTACTCAATGGTTGCCTTGAAGGTTTAATCACGGAAAGGTTTACTGGCTACAGATTGTTCCTGTTGGCGACGTCCGTTTTTTGCGAACTGTTCAGAGCACTGTACTATTATGCTGATATTCCTGGGATTCCAAGCTACAATAACCCACCTTCTTCTCAGTGTTCCTCACAGACATTTCTCTATAACTTCTGCAAGACCGGATATTTGCCAATCCATTAACCGCGGTCGCTAGGTCGCATACTCTCGGTGAGTTTTAAACGGTTCCCTCCCCCCAACCCATCTAAACAAGCATGAAGAAATGGCTAAGGAGAGAAAGCTTGCAATACCAAACAAACATCACTTATTCAAGAACTTGGTGAAAAAGGTTTGAGGTTGTTTAATGTTTACTATTGAGGTTGCTCCCTGGTCATACTATTGAAAGACTTCAAAGCCTAGTTTGAAGTAATCTATCAATGACAATTTCTCAAGCAAACTCTTGGTGTCAATCATGCAAGACCCGGAAACAACTGCCATAACTTTCTCAGTTTAGTTTGCATAAGCGTCGATATACAACCGTGGTCCTCTCCTCCCCTTTACATTTTATTATCAAGGCAAGTATACCACCCATAGCTCTTGCTTTTTGTAATCTTCTCATCATGCTGCCTCCCAGAGTTTTGCCTTATTTCTTTTCTTGCTTTTAATCAGTTAATAGACATTATTATAGGGTGTTTTTTAAAACACATTTTCATGTTATGATCACTGAAGCGTTTTGATGTGCGGGTGTGCATTTAGTGTTCTTTGTTTTGCTAAATCTGCGCGAGTGAGTTTTCTGCCGAGACTCTGTGTGGGCAAATTTCGGTGTGGTGTGTGTGTGAGTAAATTTGAATTTGACTGTGTGTGTGTGTGTGTGGGTTACGGGTTTGGTCTGTGGTGTGTATGTGTGTGTTTTATACATAAATATAATACTTCATTTTAAATATAACTTGTATAATTTACCTTGGCCTTGCCCCCCTGCTGGTCAGGATAAGCAAGTTGTCCGAGGTTTAATACTATGCTAAAATGTTTTATACTGTGTTATATGTTTCCTATGATTATATAAAGCGTTTGAAATAAAGGTAAAGGGGCATTTTAATTACCCACCAGCACATGAGCATGTTTCTATTAGGAGAGTAAAAGTGCGCTAAGTTGTTTTACCTACAATGGCACAGGCAATTTGTTAAGGAAATGTGAAAATCCTTCAATTTGGTCTTAAACTAAAGTCTAGGACCTTGGAAGTTTGCAGATATATTTTATAAATACAAACAAAAATAACATACCACACACAAAACGATAGAGCCTTATAATAGGCCTAAGACATCCGCATTTTTAAGGTTATCTTTGGGTTTCTTTAACTTTAATCAACAATGCGTCTATTCCAATAAATATCACAGGCATCGTGCTTCCATGGGTATTAAAGCCATAACACAATTAAAATATTAAATTAAATTTATAAAATATTGCTATTAGCATGCCATTATGTAATACTACCCAAATGGAGCCAGATTCTCAATGGCACATGTTGGTTTGACATTTCGGAAATGCCCTGTGGTATTCGATAATGACAGATGCGAATAACACTTTGTATAGGGAAAATTAAACATCTTTCCAGAGCCTAACGCAGATTTGCGTAATTTTTGGTGTTGACGATAAATGAGTAATATATCCATTTTATCAATAAAGTGTTTGTAAATATTAGCTCAAATAAATTGCCAATGGTTAATTTCGTTTCTAAAATCAGATTTTTTGATCATTGTAATCCTATATGGGGGAGTGTATAGATTAATCGGATCAATGTTGACATTCCTTAAGACAACAGTAAATGTTCATGGGTTTAATTTTTAATTCCAAATTAAACCATCTTTAAGTAACACATGTCCAAATTTTTAACTTTTTTCTAAAATATTCTGTGACTAAGGAATCAGCATTTCAAGGTGGATTGTTGCTTTTTCAGAAAAGATTTGTTCAAATATACACAGAGACAATGGTATAAAGGGAAGCCTTATTAGATACACCAATCCAGTACAGTCGTCCATCATCTCATTTCACACAAGTAGGGGAAGGAGAAGGGACACTTGCCTTGGTTCATACTATGTCAATGAACCATCTGCTATGATGATTAAATGATTGCTAACCAATAATGTTATCACATACTTTCTTGGAATGTTCATAATAAACAACTAGTCAGAAATCTCTGCTGTCTATGTTTACCCGAGAAAACCCACCCTATGTAAACAATTGGGAAGGACTTGTGGCAATCCACTTTGTCATACACTAATTATGCCTACCTTTCATCAAGTCTTGCACTTTATTCTTTTGTTTGCTATACAGTCCCTTTGCACGATGTGCTATAGCGCATGGGAACTCTAACGCATTGCCCTTTTTGCAAATATAATAGTGCTTCTTTTATTTTTTCATTATAAACTTCCTATACTATCCTGGAAATGATTGGAAATGAAGATTGAAGTTGCTGAATTATATAGTAGGATTGTCGGTCAAACAACTGTCTGGCGGCATTGGCTTATTTCCCTGTCGAGTTTTGTATTGCATTAAAAAGGTTTGGTTGACAGAAAAATGTTGCACAACCAAGCTAACATTTCCTCCCCCTTGCTATGACCACAAACATCCCCAGAATGTATGTGTCAACTGCTGTCAAAGTTTGCGAATCAGGTCAAAAGTTATTGGGTTATTATAGGCCACCATAAGTTAAATCTCAGAAGAAAACTTCGACCAAATTGGTATGTAAGCCCGGTTAGTTTATTGTGAAAGAGGACGAGTGTTTTGTTACCACCCTGAATCGTGGAGTTGATAACACCTCAATCTTTTCAACTGTGTGGGGGCAATATAACAATTGCTCCTCATACCAGGCTGATGTCTGGAATAGTCTTTAGCTCATGGTTTTGCTGAATCTATACATATCCATTAGTCCGAGATTGGGAAAAATAGATTGGGGTGACCTTTTATATATTCATTTTTCAAGAAAGATGTGCCAGTTTTTATATGTGTGAGAACAGACAGTTATAATGATTTTAATAATTTGAATTATGAATTTACACGTGATTTTCCCCTCCCTCCTTAGGGCACTAAGAAGTTTATACATTGGTTAATTTGGTCTACATCTATATTCTATAATATTTGTTATAAAATTGAACGGGATATTGGAGAATTATAATAATAGGTTTGGCCATACATGAATGACTCAGATTTATATCTATTGCCTCCTGGTAACACTTAGGGGATACGCAGCGTGATTTGCTGATCCAAGACATCAAAACCATCATTAAAATTTGTATTATGGTATTTTTGTTACTGGCACGGATTGGCGAACATAACTTGAAAGTGGCTGGCTTGAATTCTGCATATTAAAGGCAAGGCAGTACTTTTTATCTAATTCTGTGCGTATCAAAATCAGACTAGAGATCATAAAAGCCTCCCCTGGAATAGTCCCTATTTATAAGTGCAATATTGGTTGCACCATGACCTGATAGAGTTTGACCACATATGACTTTGTTTATTATGTAATGGTGTAAACCACAAACAGCTTATATATTGTAAATTTTGAGATGGCCATGCTTGATGTCTATTTCGGGAACGGTTAGGCAAATTTCAATAATACTTCATTTTTTCACTAGTTGGGTGTTTTTGTCCTACATTGAAGTAGTTTATATGGAATGGTTCAGACTTATCTTTGATTTTTTAAGATTTTAAAAAAATTTTTGGCATTTCACATTTTTTTATTCTTCGCGTCGAATTATGATGCTTATCCCCTTTAATAAGCTTGTCAGCATACCACGATTTGATTTAAAAAAACCTCATCCTCAGTGACAATGAATGCTATAGAAAATGCGACATCATGCACGTTATTATTAAGGTGAGCACTTTTTGTTATATATTTCAGTGCAAGACCAATTATTAACCTTGTAACCCCAGGTCAACAGGGAAAATTCATGAAAGACTAGTACATTTTGAACTACATCCGCGTTTTCCACATGCACCCATATTGGCAGAATACTTCGCTTCTGAATTATTTATATTTATGAGTATTTTTAGAAATAAATTGTATTAATTGTTCTGCTGCGCATTGTCCTATCGTGAATAAGCAGGGAATACGTAATTCCCCCAAACCAACCCCCAAATCTCTTCCAGCACCAAGTGCAGGCGATATAAGAGAAACCAATTTGCCCGAACGGGGACAGCAACTGCCTCCACCCTGGTTGGGAATCTGATGCAACAATGGCAATTGAAGCGGAGCAGAATGACTTCCCAACCCAACCAGGTGGGAAGCGAGTAGGGGTCTAAGAGAAGGCAACTAGCGCTGACCCCTCGCCCCCTAAGCATTGCTTCTCCAAGGGGAGTAGAAGATAAGAAAATATTTGCAACCAGGTGAGGTGGTGGGTGGGAAGCCATTTCAGCTATGTGACCACAGGCTGTGAAATGTGCAGCCTAATCCAAATAGGCCACCTGAGGGCACCAAACAAGGTGCCAAACATGGTGAGCCAGACAGAGTAGGACATCCATATAGAGTTTCAGTTGATGTCCATGTCCAGATGGTGGCACTAGGATATCCATTGCTTGTCCAATAAAACCAGTTGGAAAACCAACTTTCCCTTATTGGTTCTGCGAATTGGCTATCTTGAATGAAGAGGAATACGTAATACCCCCAACCCAACCCTCCACGCCCCCCCCCCCCCAATCTCTCCGCACCAAGTGCAGGCGAGATGAGAACCCGTTTGCCGCACGGGGAAGCAACTGCCTCAACCCTGGTTGGAATCTTGATGCAACATGCAATTGAATCGGAGCAGAATGACTTCCAAACCCAACCAGGTGGGAATCGAGAAGGGGTCTAAGCGAAGGCACCTAGCGCTGACCCGCTTGCCCAAATTGGCCCAAGAATGAGGTGAAGGGTTTATTGATTAAAATGATTAATGCAATGGAATCCCTGAGATGCAGGAAGAAGTATATTGGCAAGAATAAATAAAATACTTCAATACCACAGACCCGTCACATCGGAGTCTATAGACAAAACATTGAGCAAGAAGCCCAACTATTATGATAACCATAAAAATTCATATTCTACAACCATAGCTCTGTGACATGTTGAAAAATAGCATATTGAAGATCCATGTAGATGTACATACCAGATTCCAATAGATATCCGACATAATTTGGGCCTTGGCTATTGAGGCCAGTATGCTTAATGAAAGCAGTATACATGTGCTGAAGCGAACAGGAAATACAGTATGCAAAAGCTCGCCGGAAGCAGATAGGAACTATAATATTCACATGCATGCCAGTTAAATAACTTCACACCTAGTGGCCATACCAGTACGAAGGTGGAAAAGGTTTTCTTAGCTGTACTCAGTACCACACGATGAGTCCCACTGAAATTGGTGCCTATAAAAATAGTCTGAATGACAGCTTGATGGATGCGCAATGCTGGTTACAGATCATAAAAAGCAATAGTTCAATCAGCAAGCATGAAAGCAAGCACAAGTATTAATCACTGTCCAATATATCCAGAAAGAATAGGCTGGTTGTTTAGAAAGGACAGCATTCCACCGGACCACCTGTGTTGCTGCTATCATGGTTGAAATGAGGACACGACACACTACCCACAAGGACCCCTGCATCCCGTGGCACAAAAATAGATCAACACATGCACTACACCCAAGCAACTTCATAATTTCTAACCATTCTGGGCCATAACCTATAATGACCTCAATGACCTGACCCCACTCTTGAAGGGTAACTGTGGGGACTATCTGAAGGACCATAACACCAAGGGGCATGAAAATGTGTGAGTAGGTGGAAACAACTGGCTTTATGCTTATGCCTAGTATGTACAGCTAGCCCTCTATGACTTCTTGCAGATGCCACAAAGTGGATCTTGGACGTGATGATATCAATATTAAAGTGTAGGGGATCCGCTAGTTATATGGGAGAAGCAATTGGCTGGCTATCTTTATGGTATAAATATCCGCGGGTTAATGGTGAGACCTCAGCTGGCAGTAATCCAAATTTGAATCATCTGTTTTTATCAAACAAGTCACCAGATACTTTGGCATACCCAACCTGGTGGTTAGCAGTTTATGCGCTGTGTGTCATTGGTTATGAGCTGGGTGTGGGTGACGCTTGTTGAGGGTGTGTAGGGATTATTTGAGGAGCGTATATGGAAGTGAACCCTGCAGGATGCAAGCTATAACATTGGCTAGTAGGGTAAGCAATAGGAATTGTATAGACGGCTAAGTAAGGGTTATCCGAAGTTTAGAACAAAACACTGGGGCCCTCTGGATGAATTGAGTCTATCAGAATCATGACCACCCTTTTGACTGTATGAAGAATGGCCCTTAGAGACCATGCTTCAATGGGGAATAGCTCCATCCCTGTTACACAAAGATATCCTGTTTGCCTCATCTTGTTGTATGAGTGAGAATAAACATACTCGGCAAAAGGACGTGACCAGGTGGAGCTGTACAATACGCAAGGCATCTTGTTACTATACACACTCGTATATGAGGATTCACAAGATGAGGGTCAAGTGAGCCTACCGTAGTCGAAAATATACATGAGGGACAAGATCCAACTCGGATAAAAAGACGGTGTAGATGGAGCCGTACCAAAGCATACATACATAATGAGAATAACCAAATTCCCTCCGGGACATGATGGCGAAGGCCTAAAAATGGTGTAAAGCAGAGCCCTACTATAGGCCAGCGCAATAAAAGTGAAACATAAGTTTAAGTACATCATTAAATAGTAAACCTAATTCATGACAATCTATATACAAGTGAGGGGAAGATCTGACTTGGACGTAAAGTGAGAACGAATAAGAATATGGGTTTAGGCAGAGGCAATACCGTACAGCAATTCTAGGTGAAGGAAGCTCTTAAATCAGATTGCAGGCAGAAAATAAACAAAAATACCTAGGCCGAGCCATACCATATCTAGGTAGACAGGGTATCACGGTACTCACCATAAGAATGTTATACAAAACGATGGCGTAGGTCCGTGTAGCCGTACCATATAGTACAAATAAATGGGAGAGGACGATCTTAACACAGAAAACAGGAGATGAAATATAAGAGCCATCCCATAGGCAAAGCTACTGACCAATCGTAGTAGCCACATTCATAAGGAAACCATTGTTAAAGTGTCGGTAACACAAGCATCCAAAAAAAACGACAACATAATAGGCCAAGATCCCCTTGGTTAAAAAGATGGTGTAGTTGGGAAGCTCATAGGCAGGCATTACAGTGGGCATGGCATTGCAAACTCACAACATAATGAACCAGGTTATGTGACAACAACAGCAGGACTGTACCAGACACATAGGTATACATAGACTAAACCTGAAAGGGAAGATCCAAAATTATATGACGGTTTGATGGTGTATTGCAAGCCTTACCACAATCACAAACTTAAAATTTCCATTTGTAACACTAGCTCTGATATCTACATAGCCCTATTCACATAAAATAAAGTAAATAAGAGGGCTAGCATGTGGACTGTCCCACAATAAAGAGGTAAATGGCATAGGTGAAAGCTTGACCTATGTGGCAGAAGTGATGTGGGTAGGTAGGCCCTTTGCAATATCGAATTAATGTGATGGTGTTGGTCCACGTACCATAACAACAGAAGTGTGTAGCAAGGTGTACCATACACCAAGGAGGTGACAGCAAAATTGGGCCATACATACAAAGTGGATGGTGTAGCAAGGCCAAACGAACAACAGAAGTGATGGGGAGGTGAGCCAGACCAATAATAAGGTTTACTTGTCGCCATACTTGAGTATAATGTAAGTGGGGAGGGTGAAGGTGAACCACACCCTACTGAGAATGGAGAGGAAAATTAGTATAAGGCAAGCCTAATCCCACAACACAGGGTGACCGCTAGAAAAGTAATGGAGTAGTGAGTGCTATATCTAATCCACTAAAAAAAGGTGATGGTGGAGGTAGAGGGGTACCCTCCAACAGAAATGATTAGGTAGGGTCAATAATATATAACCATAATATTAACCAAAAGGAATGATGACAAGGAGAGCCCATACCCATATCACAAAACGATGGTGTATGCAGAGCCACATTATATATACCAATAAGGGGTAAAGGGTAGGCTAGACCCTACCATGTAAAAATAATATTGGTTTACCATATACAGGAGCGCTGTAGGCCGGGACACTACCCGTTGGAACACAAAAAATGGTTGGCCTAGCAGCAATCTGGTAACCAATGAGGTGATAACGTAGGCAGGGAATGCCTTATAACAACCGTGATGGCGAGAAGTACAATATGTTACAACAAAAATAAATGAAGTATTGACAGAGCTTAGCAAAACCAAAAGTGGACCAGCATAGGTGGACGCGACCAAAAAGAGATGGCCACATTAGAGCTGCAAAATATAATAGAACTTATAATTTTGCCACTCATTCATATGATCAACTGAATTTGCCATCAACACTTAGCAAATATAGAGGATCGCTGTGACCCTAACATGGCAGACACTAACCAAACTGGCGCAACTTACTGGCAGACAACTTGGATTACGGGACCTAACAGGCTATATAAACAATGGTGCACATTAGAAATGCACAATCAGCATGTGCAGAAATAGACAGTCATTAAAATGCTATAAAACCATGAAACATATGCCTATCGTCTATAACTGAAACTTAGCAGCATCACCATGCCTTTAATACCATGAAAATTGTATGCAATTATCTTATGGGCAAATGCTGATACCAAATGCATAGTTGTCAGAGTTTCTTTCTGTATTGTTCCTTGCTTCTGTAGGTGCTATTTTTTTTTATTTTTTATTTTGGCAATAATTGGGAGCAATGCCAGTCATAGTTGGCTGGTGTAGACACAACCCCATAAAGCAAGCAGTGGCCTACTGGCCTCACAGAGCTGTATCATTACAGGATGTCAGTGTTGCTATATTGGTCTAGAGTACAGAATATACATGTTGACGGTATCAGCAAAGCAACACCGTACTAACATGATAGGGAACTGTGATGAGCATTGGCATCTACACTCCCAACAGTATGGTAAATAGAGCGTGCCATTTTAAAACTTTTATGGATTTGGTACATACCTGGTGTAAAAAGTTGATGCAGATATGGCAATTAGCTGACAGAACTGTACCATAACCATAACAAGGGGGAACAGGGTAATTTAAATGAGGATGGCTAGGCTTGCATCATGCATATGATGAAATAATGGTGCACTGTGAAGGAGATGGTTCCCCTAGCAAGCTTGTATCATAACATATAACGCAAATAGCACGGGAAAAGAATGAGTTTATTATGCATAGGTAAAATTAACGTACAGAGTGGCGAACCGTACCAAAAATAACAGAAGAAGTTAGAGTAGGCTTACCACACTCGAATAGTGTAAAGAAAAAAAAACAAATTGATTTGTATAAGGAGGCCAAACTGCACTATACCCACAAAACTACGGAAGGGTAAAAGAGAGTAGGCCTATTTGCACTCATTGTATTGGAATGGCGTACTGATGGTGTAAGGGGAATTAGCGTAATGCTACTATACTCTTAGATTGTAATCAATTGTATCGGTGTTAGCCGGAAACGTACCATAACTACAGAGGCCGAAAGTGAGTCATAGGCCTAGCTGGAACGCATGTATTAAATTAGTGGTGTATTGTCGGTGTTAGCGGAGCTGTGCCGTAACCATGTAACTGTGGAATTGTGAATGAGTGTAGGGGTAGGTGTACTCATAATTAAAATACGCCTCTAGCTGGTTGTTAGCGGAGCTAGAGCCCAACCATAAAACACATAACTAGGGAAAGGTGAAATGATCGTAGTGTAGCCGTATTCATCGATAACAAATAACTGGCAAGGGTGAAATTTAATAGCGTACAGTACTCGTATATAATCACTAGTGAAGGGTGAATGCGCGTAAGCATAGCCATAAAACCAAAAACACCCAAAATAGTGTGACGAGAGTAATAAATAGGGATTGGTTGGTGTTAGCGGAGCTGTACATTAACCATATGAAAATAGGTTGGGTTGATGACTCGAAGAGCATAGTGTAGCCATACTCGTATATTGTAAAATATATGGCGTATTGCTGTGTTAGCAGAGGCTGTACCATAACCATAATTCTGATAAGGGTGAAAAGTGCGTAGGGTAGCGTATTCATATGTGTACTATATGGCGTAATTGAATAGTTTTATATGGTGTAACCATTAACCATTAATAAACCTAGGTTGAGTGATGACTTGGAATGACGTAGGCTTAGCCCTACTCGTATATGTAAATACATCTTGTAGTGATGGTCGTTTTTTAGCCCAGCTATACCATAACCATAGAACAATAATTTGACGGGTGAAATGAGCAATGGCGTATCTGTACTCATAGTGGGAGTAAGTGGTGTATGATGGGTTATCAAAGTAGTAACAAATTAACCATATAAACATAGATGGTTTACTAGACAATAACCGATACAATCGGTATTCTTGAAATCGGGACGATTATGACCCTGATCGGTATCTCTGATCGGTATCGGCCAACATTTCTCATTTTTTACCGATTTCCTATACGGATTAAATTAATATCAAAGAGTCCAACTTGAATTAAAAATAATCGTTCCAACGATGGTCACACAGTGGAAAATAAAATCAAACCTGAAACAATCAATTTTATTTTTTTAATGTAACACAGGAGTTGTGAATGGGGTTGTTTCCATACCTAAATAAACTATTGTGGTAGATATTAAGAAATCATAGCCGTTTGGTAAAAGTAGGTATTCAGCGAAGTAAAGTAAACAACAAGTGCTCAAAAGAGTCTGCTAGCTGCTACTTTCTGGCCTCTAGATGCTGCGCGGCGGTCTGAGAAATTAAACGGCGATGGGTATAACTGCATCGCCCCACCCCAAAAAACAATATGCCAGAAAAAATCAGAATTGGCATCGGATGAACAATTTTTGGAAATTTTAAAATCTGTAAACGGTATAACAGATATTAGGGTGAGCGGTTAGACACTAGTGTTGACTCAAAAGAGTAGGCGTAGCTGTGCTCATCCTGTAAATATGGGCGGATTGTATTGTGTTAGCATAGTTGTACCATAACCATAACCACGGGAGGGTGAAATGAGTGTAGCCGTACTGCGTATTGATGGTGTTAGCGGAGCTGTACCAGAACCATACACCTAGTTGAGTGCTGACTCATATGAGCGTCGGCGCTAGCCGTAACTCAGTGTGAAATATGGCGTACTGATGGTGGTAATGCGGAGCTGTACCATAACCAATACAGTAGGCAAATACCGTGAAGGGTAGATGAGCGTAGCGTAGCCGTACTCATATAGTTAAAATATGCGTATTGATGGTGTTAGCGTAGCCGTACCATAACCAGATAACAAATGAGGGAGAAATGATCGTATGCGTATCCGTACCATAGTAGTTGTTGAGAAATGGTGTATAGATGGTGTTAGCGATGCTGTACCATGAACCATTAAAAACAAATCAGGAAAGGACAGGACCTGTGACTTGCTTTGCAACACTTAAGTCAATAGGTTCCTTCCTTGTTACACTTCTTTCATCACCACTAGACAAGACTCTTCCACCGTAATTGAATATAGAAAATGTGGGCGCAAACTACAACCAGCGCCACCTGCAGCATACGCACTGCGTGACATATGCGCGTCGCATGCTATTGGGCAGGAGGGGTGCTTGAATCAAGAAATTAAAGACATGCACGTATAAACAAAAAGTCGAACAACTGCCTAGAGGTGATTACCAAAGTATAGTCAGTTAGTAGCCAGGCAGAAGACCTGTAATCGTCTCGCTTGTTGGAGGAGAGCCTGAGTGAACAAAACAACAACATCCCCTACCATGCCCCGGACATGATACAAGGTAGCTAAAGACCCCCGGGTTTTGTTTTTTTTAATATCAACATTGACAACCATTTTTCCCGGAGTAGACCTTGAGTCCATCTGGGCGTTTATAGCCCCTCCCTTCAGGAAGATCTAGCCCTTGTTTAGTTAATTCTGGAACCAGGTCAGGTAAAGGTCATGGCTGGTAAGGCTTCCAAGCCTAGGCTAGGCTTAGCATGCTGAGGACATGGTCTAGGAGCAGAATTTGGCAGACATGAGAACAGCACAAGCACCATCACCCAAATACAGAACCCAAACCCAACCAGACTGAGCATCCCCAGAAGTTGAGATTAGAAAATAACATTTAACTGTACTGAAAGTACTTCTTATTTGGTATACAAAACCCAAAAGTACCCAAAGGCAGTAGAACGATAAGCATTTGCACTATGTTGATCACAGCTGAGAAATGTGCAGGCTAATCCAAATAGGCCCAACTGAGGGCGCCAAACAAGGGTGCCAAACAAGGGGAGCCAGACAGAGTAGAACATCCAGATAGAGTTTCAGTTGGAATGTCCATGTCCAGATGGATTGGCACTAGGATATCCATTGCTTGACCAATAAAACCAGTTAGGAAACCTAACTTTCCCGTAGTATGTATTATTCAAAGATGCTCACCCTACTTAACACATTGGCACTTATTCCAATTATTACCTACCCTTATCTATCACATCTCACTGCCATGAAATCCCCATTATTGCAAGAACATCTTAAAACCTTCACATCTCTTTTTCAAACACCCATAACCTCACCCCTTCTAATTGTATACCCACATTGCCCAAATTGTGCAGCTGTTCTACATTAGAAAACTTCATTTCAAACAAAATATAAAACCACTGGTAAAAATGGAAGTGCTCACAATATTGATATAACATCAAAAATCAGGGCATATATGTATTGAAGCAAATCTTGCAAAGCCTGTATTGAAGAAGCGCCTGAAGCTCTCTACAGGTACATGACATGTATATATTGTTAGTTTAATAAAGATTGAGCACAAGAGTTGTTTTGCTTGCATGTGTAAGATTGAATGGTCATTTTGAAGTGCTGAATGGCCATGACTGGCTCTCGGCAATTGAATTAGAAAAACAAAAGTATCTGGTAATAGCTGCCTGGTGAGAACATGTTTACTGAACTTAAATAGCTGTACAATTTAACAAGAAATGCTTACAAGTTTCAGTCTGTATTGAAATAGGTCCTTATTAGGAGAGAGAAAATATCTGCCTAATGAAGCAAGTCCTGTCAAACCACACACGCATACACACACACATACACACACACACTCACACATGCATACACTCGCACATGCATACACACACATAACAAACACACAGACCAGAGTGCATGTACTAAGGCACATTCACATACTTGCGCACATGGACGTAGATACACATACCCCCAATGTTCACACATATGCCCCACCCCACACACATGTAAACACGAAGTTGTTTACATCACATTAACATACAAATCCCATTTGTACTCAAGGCCATTAAAACAATACAGTCAAAAAACCTGCAAACCCAATTAAAACACCACCATTACACAACACAAACAACCTTGCACAACAGTCAGCCTACATCATTTACAGCCGAGTATTTCCATGCGCTTAAAGGCTCCAGGCTTCTTTATCCCCCAGCCTGTAAAATGTCTTGCCCATGCGACAAATCCATCAGCATTTACAGGAAGAATCACAAGTCTTTCAAGTACTTTAAGATGTCCCTAGGCATTTTGTCATCCACTGCTGACAGCATCTAAACATAATATAAGGCTAACTCTTACTAAAATGGGGAGGCAAAGGAAGCTGCATTTCAAAGCAATCAGACTGTGCACATTTTCCTTAAAATCTCTAGGCATTCATGCAAGATGCTAATTCGAACTGGCCTGACGTCACATTTGTTTTCTTTTCTTCTTTTAAGAAGTAGAAAGCTATGGTGTATTCATATTTGCAATATCATCTCTAGAATTCCCTTTGAAAGAGAGAAGATTTCAATCTCTACCTTTTTCCGATATATTTTCTTTGTAGTTCTTCCTCTGCCTCCTGAATCTAAAGCCATTTCACCAACATTTACGCTGTTTATGTAACTTATTCACCATCAATATACTACATAAAATTCCTCAACATAATGCATAATGCAAATTTGTGGGGCAATAATTTGCATTTTGGTACTTGGCAGGAAAACCTCCTATTATACAATTGATTGTATGCCCACATTGATACCTGTGTGCAAGGGCTTCAGTGTTAAAACCTCCTATGAGCAAAATTTGAATTCCTTTCTGCAACAACAGCAGCAACAGCAACAACAAGTACATGTACAATAGACAATATGATATGATAATTAACTTCGGCAAAGTCTCAGAGTGAACATAATAGGACATTTTGATGTTGGACCGTAATTTGCATAGAAATTGGTATTCACACTTCACATACATGGTTTTGATTTAAAAATGCTTATCCATACATGTTTCTGGTTTTCCCAACCAGGGACATTTATCTGATTTCTTCTCATTGCTTCCACCAATTGCTACATAGATCTTTGGTTACAAACACTTTTCTATTGTTATCTTAACCGGGGGGTCCCTCCCTAATGGGTGTGGGGGTGCAACACCCCCATTTAACAAATTCTGTTGGCAAAATGTTGATTGTCGTAATTACTGGTAAAATAAGATGTGGTGGAATTTGAAATTGAAATACTGAATTGGCAAATGGACAGTTGTTGTCGGCAACACAGACGCAAACAAAACACCCCCCCATTAAAAATGGTCTGGGAACGCCCCTGGTTATCTATAAAGTAAGTCTCATTTGTCAGTCCCCTGAAGCACCTTATTTGCAAATGTTGCCAGACAACCGTCTTTCAGTTAAGTGGTACATCCACTTATTTCCTAAATGCATTTGGCTTTCTGCTAGATTAATGTTCATCAAAGCGCTCATCAACCTTTGCACTGCCGTGGCACTGTGCACACAACCTGCTGGCAATCACATCACCACATCAGATTGCCATTTGTATCAATAGCGAGTCGGTTGTCTTGCACAAACTATATGGAATGGACATGACGAACGTCATTTACGTAGTGGCGGACAAGAGTCCTTCTATGTTACCTACGCCATTGGCGTTTTACAACTTTTCTGATTATATGGTGTAATAACGGTCCCTAAAAATAAGTCCCTCTTGGATACCAGACTTTGTCATTACAAAACTCACTTTGCTGGTGTGAATATTGGTTCCCTCAAATTATGTATTGTTGTACAGGAACCATGTTTCCATGTATACAGTTCATTCATTTGTTGAAAGGTGATGCCTTTTTCTAACACAAGCATTTGTGTAAAAATGTTTTCAAAACAGCCCAAAAAGTTGCACTTTTAACTTTGCAACTTCTTGCAACATAATGTGAAATTGAACCTTTTAATGTGGGCCTTAATGCATAAACATTTGAAATGCACTGCCAAATTATTCAGATAATTAGATAAGGATTTTCGTAATGATGAGGATGGGTCATGAAAAGAAAAGATAAGGCTTTATGAATTGATTCAGGTGCGGGTCATGAAAGAGAACTAAATTTAAATGATGCTTAGGAATGAACTGATTTGATGATTGATGAAGGCCAATGTTGCAAGAAATCTTCCCATGACCAACATTTGGCAATGTGATTTCTCTTGCAATGGGTTGTTTTAACGAGTTAGAACGAGCGAGATGCACTGTATTTCTGGAAGAAGTGGTTCTTGTAAAAGAGATTGCAGGATACATCATGTACAACCAAAAGCCAACGAAACTTAAAGAAAGAAGCCAAGTACCAAGCTACTGGTGAGGTCAAGATTTGCCTCGTCGGGAGACCCCGCTGTACAACAATACGGCAGGACATGTCCATAAGACATGGCAGATACCCGCGCAAGATTACAGGTGATTAATTTAAAATAAAGGAATAGCATTTTGCATAATCATTTGGCGTAACAATTGACATTAAGCCAAATAAGTTATAAAATAAGGACTCGTCTCCTATTCTTCGTTTTTCAAAACTCCAACTCCTCAAATTAGAGGGCGTGTACCAGAAGACGAGGGCAACCGAGAACGCAATGTGTCTCCAGACAGTTAGGAATAGACTCAATTATCTGGCCTACATGCCAGGAGGACAGAAAAAGGGTGAAGTTGAATGATGGTCATCGCCAAGAAGGGAATGAATCGTTAGGTTAACGAAACAGTTTGAAAAATTGCCCTCAACTCCCTTCACTGAACCGACTTAAAGTATGAACTTTGTAAACATGTTTTGGCACTATGTAGAAGGTTGAAAAGTGCAACTTTTTTTGGTTGGTTGTTGAAAACCTTATTTTTACACAAATGCTTGTTGTTAGAAAAAAGCATTACTTCAACAAATGAATGAACTGTTTACATGGAAAAATGTTTCCTGTAAACCATAAATTACTTGATGGAAGACATATACCCATCAAAGTGAGTTTTTTTCCTGACAAGTCTGGTCAATCCCAGAGGGGGACCTTATTTTTTGGGGACCGTTTATATTACATTGATCCTGAGCCTGTTGCATAATTCATTGCAAACTATATATCACAACACTGCTCATTTAATTTTTAATGCCTA
>JAMKCH010059874.1:0-12303 GCA_023653785.1 Ophioderma brevispina | reverse complement strand
GAGTGCTCTTTTGAGGCTTTCTTCTTCTCTGATCTTTCTTTCTTTCCAATTGACCCGTTCTTCTTTATAGTCCTAGGCCACTAATAAAAAATTACTTTAAAATGTGGTAATGTGCGTACCCTTTAGCACCTATGATCTATTACTTACCGCATAGCGCCATCCTTGAATCTAATATACAATACTGTACCGGCGCCACCTATGTAGCTGTATAGCTATATCACCTCACAGTTGTATCTCATCCGGTGGGACTCGTGGTGTCGATGGTTAACACGCTTGTCATGTAGCGCAAGTGGACCCGGTTCGATTCCCGGCGAGTGCTCCTTTTGAGGCTTTCTCTTCTCTGATCTTCTTTCTTTCCAATTGGACTTGTTCCTCTTGATAGGCCTATGTCCACTTAATAAAAAATTACTTTAAATGTGGAATGTGCGTACCCTTTAGCACCTATGAAATTCTATAGAACTTACCGCATAGCGCCATCCTTGATTCTAATATCCAATATACTGTACAGCGCCACCTATTAGCTGTATAGGCTATATCACCTCAACAGTTGTATCCAGCCGTGTGGGACTTCGTGGTGTGATGGTTAACACACTGTCATGTACGCAAGTGGACCCGGTTCGATTCCGCGGGGCGAGGCTCTTTTTAGGGCTTTCTTCTTCTCTGATCTTTCTTTCTTTCCATTGACTTGTTCTTCTGAAGGCCATATGGCCACTATAAAAATTACTTTAAATGTGTAATGTGCGTACCCTTTAGGCACCTATGACTTCTATATAACTTACCGCATAGCTCCATCCTTGAATCTAATATACATATAATGCAACGGCACCACCTATATAGCTGAATAGCTATATCACCTCAAAGTTTGTATCTCAGCCGTGTGGGACTCGGTGTAGATGGTTAACACACTTGTCATGTACGCATGACCCGGGTTCGATTCCCGGCGAGTGCTTTTTGAGACTTTCTTCTTCCTGATCTTCTTTCTTTTCCATTGAACTTGTTTCTTCTTGATAGGCCTATGGCCACTTAATAAAAAAGTACTTTAAAATGGTGGTCATTGCGTACCCTTTACACCTATGATTCTATAGACTTACCTCATAGCGCCATCCTTGAATCTAATATTCTATACTGAACAGCGCCACTATGTAGCTGTATAGCATATCACCTCAAAGTTTATCTCAGCCAGTGTGGGACTCGTGGTGTAGGTGGTTAACACGCTTGTCATGTTCGCAAGTGACCCGGGTTCGATTCCCGGCGAGTGCTCTTTTGAGGCGTTCTTCTTCTCTGATCTTTCTTTCTTTCTTTCCAATTGACTTGTTCTTCTTGCTAGGCCTATGGCCACTTATAAAAATTACTTGAAATGTGGTAATGTGCGTACCCTTTAGCAACTACTCGACTCTATATACTTACCGCTCGCGCCAATCCTTGAATCTTTATCTATTATATATATATATATAATATATATATATATAGATATATAATATATATATATATATATATACCATCCATAGTAAACAGTATTTTTACAGTGTTACTATCTTTGGATTAAAGTGCTCAATCCATTACAGGAGAGCGTAAAAGAAATTACAAAGTATAGACCTCTGGAAAGCAACCGTTACTCAGAGTTTTACGAATACCCTCACCTACGATCACAGGGCATCCGATCTCAACGGATGATGACTCATAGTCATGTCTTAACCAAAACATGTATGTATATGCATGCCATGTTGTCACGACTGGGCATTTCCAGCACTGGTCCTGTACTTTTTTCCAAAATAGTCGCGAGTGCTCAACCACTAAACTCCGAATAGTGGGGGCGTAGTATAACATCATGTAAACCGTATTATTTACGGGGACTATCTGTGGAATTAAGAGTGCTCAATCCCACTATTACGGACGCCCCCACTATTCGTTGGATGCTTTGTAACTGATGCGAAGAATATATAGCGGTTATTGCGGACGTCGTAGAGAGAAGTTGGTGGTCGTAGAGGGCGACATGAGATGGAAGGTTACCAAATTGCGGACGGTGGAGAGATATGGTAGTCGTATAATCCTAGGTGATGCTGGAGTGGTTTTCTAAGTAGAATTTGTTCTCGTGGCGGCACTTGGATATCAGTTCGGTCTCTTGTTGAGTAGTCTGCGTTTGTCCGCATTGATGATGGCAACCTTCTCGTGAGGCAGAGGTCGCATTTCTTGTTCCTCTGGAGTAATGTCGGCGCTGCATACGATTGACCATGTGATGTCGGATGGTTGGTTGTTCTTCTTGAGCTGCCACACGTACTTGGAGAGTTGTGTGCTGTTCTGGTGCTGTTCATTTCTGAAGGATGGCCTTGTGGTTGTTGTAATCTAGTCTGAAATGGTTCCGTCAGTCCTATTGTAAAGTGTGGTTAGGTGCCTGTTCGTACTTTGACTTCGCGCTGAAATGATGTTAGGTTTCAAAAACAGTTTCCTTGCAGCGGGCACAAGTCCTTTTTGCGGCAGTGTTGTTATCCATGTTGTGTAGGTTGATTATCCTTAGCGGCGACTTCTTGTTGTGGGTTTTGATGATGCTGCGACGTTGGGCATGCAGCTGCAGCTGTCTCGACAGTGTTCGCGGTTTGAATATCTTTGTGAGTTTGGAGCCGGCTGGGAAGTTTTTGTCGGTGAGCTTGATGAATGATCGTCCGATGTTGGTGGAGGACGTTCTTGCTGAAAGGCGAGTTAAACCAGAAGATGATGTACGTTTCGTTTGTGCGGGTCGTCCTGTTGCACGGTTCTTTGTATGTGAGTTCCTCGTTTTAATCCGCTATTTTCATAGCGTCGTTGTAAGAATGCTGTGCGTTGTTGAAGGTATCTCTGGTTGTATGAATATCTGATATACGTCGCTTATGGAGGCTGGTATGTTCTTGATGATGTTTGGGTGGGTTGTGGAGAGCGGGGGTGGATGTAGACTGGTCGGGCGTTGGGTTTGGCGGTATGGTAGTATTTGCCGTTGTCCATGTTGAGAGTGATGTCGAGGCAGTTGGTGACTTTCAGGTTTGCAGTCGATGGTGTGTTGAGGCCGAGATCTCTGAATTGTCTCGATGATGTCTTTCTGATATGTCGAATGCGGTGCCGGATGTTCTGTGTAACAACGGCTACGCCGTCGTCTCTGTAGAGTCCAAATTTCCCCGTGTCGAACTTCTTGGATAGTATGTTGAGGATGTACAAGCGATGAGGTCACAAATTTCTCAGCGCACGTCGTAGTGCACATGGGTGACGTCGAACAGGTCGGGGACACAAGTCATTATTTCTCTTTGTTTACGAAACAAGTCATTAATTTCTCGTTTGGTGACATAAGTCATTATTTCTCTTTTTCTTCACGGGTTACCTCGCGAATAGAATGCTACTTCTGCAATGGAGGTGATGTCGATTCCCCTTCCTGGAGATGTGCGAGTATTATTGGCGAAAGTCAGTGCTTTCTTGAGTAGGTCCTCTGTGATGGATTGGGGTAGAGTCGATTGATGTCGAAGCGGATGAAGGGGTGCGTCTTTGTCTTCAAGTTTCTGGACCATTCTATAACTGAGGTCGAGTTGAGCCACTGGTTGACTGAGTTGCAGGTCTGATGTGGTGGAATTCTGTCGAGAAATGGATTTACTAATGTATTGTCCGATTGCGCTTTTGGCGGGTTTAGGAGTCTGCATGGTAAACTTGGTGGCAAAATTACTTTAAACACTTAAGTGAACCAAGGGGTTTTCACTCCCGTGTGTGCCCAAGGGCTGGGGGGGTTCATGGACCCCCCCCCCTAGGGAAACCACTTTCCCGAGGGAATTTTGCACGAAAAGGTATACCACATGTGAAGGGTCATAAAGACAACCCCAAATCAGCAATAACCAAATGAGATTTGTTATTTTGGGTGCAATTAGGGGCAAAAAATTGTTTTCAAAACACGCGAAAAAGTGGGCAAAAAAGACGGAAAATTCAAATGAGCCTTTTGCTTACATCAAAACATTTTAATGTTAAAAATTATTTATGTTTTTTTTTTTTTTTTTTTAAAAACTTAACAATATTTAACACAAAACCAGCAGTTTTAGGGAATCCTGATTTTTTACGGGTTGCAAAAATAACGTCATTTCCCATTGAGTGGTACAGTTAAAACGGTTTGGCAAACGTGAATGATGAAATTGTTGTTTCAGCACCTAAATGTTAATTATTTTTAATGTTACTAATAATTGTTTACCTTACATGTAATGTGTGAACTTATATCAGCAAAAAAAAATTTGCTTTGGTTCATTTCGGTTTTCTTATTCTTATTTTTTTAAAAATATTCTAAATGACTTCCGTTAGTGCCCAAGGGGGGGTTCCATGGGACCCCCACTAATTAACGGCTTGGCCTCATTAACGGCTTGGCCGATTTTAATTATTTTGGTATGGAAAAGAAGCGCATTTAAAAGTCAACAGCTTACAAAAAATTCGGCGCAAAAATCGCACGCGTGAAAGCGGCCAGCGCGAAAACAAATTTTGGGGGGTTCCCTATGAGGACCCCCCTCCCCCTTTGGTCACTTAATGTTATAGCGTGATGATGCTTGGTCTTTTGCATGGTGGGTCCATTCTGTCTGCGGTGCCAAGTTCTTCTGCGATGTTTCTGGCTTCGGTGTTGATCGGTCGTGTTGATGTGTCCGCGGTTGATAGGTCTTAGTGATATTCTCTCGAAGGAGCTTTTCGTGCAGGCGTTGCTCACTTTATACAAGTGCGTGTCTGCGCGGGGATGTAGAGTGCTTCGAGGTCTTTATGGATTTTGGATGTCCTTCTTTAGTTGGGTTCTTGAATTCGTCGCTGGAAGATAGTCTCCCCCGCCCTATTAATATTATATAATATATATATATATATATTAGATAATATTATATATATATCTATATATATATATATAATATATATATATATATTTCTACAAAATCAGGGTTTTGTGGACATTTGTCTTTGTTATTGGACATTCGAGGTGGCACATAACGCCTCCTTTGTATTACGACGGTTTATTTTTCCTTATACATAACAATAGAAGTGTATTCATAATTTAAAGCAAATTTATGCAAATTTATTCCAATTTCGAAATGTTGTCACACGGCTGTCTCTAAGAAATTTGTTCATAGACAAGGCCCGTAGTACAATTCATTAAAAACCTATGAATATGTATCCGGTTCACATAACTTTTGGATATATAGTCTGACGAAATGCCGTTTCGAGAAAATCGCATTGTGAATTCTACCGGGAGATTTCATGTTTGTACTATGGCTTAATTTCCAATTTACTTTTAATTTTGCATTATGAAGAAAACATTCTGATATTTAGTTTTTCACCTGCTGAGTTTGGAAAGTGCAATTGTATTCCTGATATAAAGCTTACCAGGCCTCATTCTGTATGTGACGCAAAAAAAGTCGTATTTTGCACATACGACTTCTAATTTCACACCGTTATATTTCAATGCGTTCAGATAGTTTACTATGTGAAACACGTAATTTCACGCACAAGGCAGATACTACGCACATAGATCTGTATTTGAAAAACGTTAATCACTTGTTTTGCGAACATCGTATTATACCCTATTGCAATTCCGTGTAAAGAAACATACAACAGTATGTGAAATCGCGATATTGCGTTTTTGAGGCTTATTGGATAAATGCTTAATTAATAATCTCATCTTAGTGAGGGCGCGGTGGCCGAGCGGTCTAATGCGCTGAACCGTCGTCAGAGTATAAGGATGCGCCTAGGCTGGGCCCTGGTTCAGCCCCGCGAGATTCGGCGTTATTGGTCCATACTCAAATAGTTCCTATAAGGTCGGAAATTGCATAATTGCGCAGGCAGTGTGATTTATGGAATTTCTCCTCGCTCCACCCCATGCTAAAATGTGCAGGTGTATGCAATTGGTGTCCGGCGCCTCATCGTTCGGAGAGTCATGTAAAGCTGTTGGTCCTCTGTCGGGGGAGTATTCCCTGAACACGGTTAAAATTCAGATCTTATCGAAAAGAGTAGGGGACCATGCCCTGTTGTTACCTGCACACATTACTCAGGTACCAGGGTCCCTTCCAACCCGCACTACAGCGTGGAAGGGTAGGCCGAAATCCACATGGATACATGTTGAGGCTTGCGTCCAACCGTGCCAGACACAATGGCATATGATGATTATGACTTAGGTCACTTTTCAGCATTGTAAATTTGTGCATGTATAGACATAACCTTATAAGTATAATTTGCAAAATATCTCAAAAACGTCAAAATGTCAGATAAGAACAGTATGTGAAGTGGACGACGAGTTATATAACTCGTCGGCCCGCGTCATGGGGACGTAAGTGAGTATCGCATTTTGACTTTTTGGAGACAATGGCATATACGTTTGTTTTGTACTATTCTCAATATTCAACCAAATTTTAAACCTCAAATGCTTAATTAGTAAATATTAATTTAACTAATTATGACTTATTTGCAAAACGTTAAAATTGTCCGCATCACTTAACGATGTATTGTCGAAAATCGATACTACTGCCGCCATACTCGTAGCTTCTGCATTTTGAAGTAATTCGCCGCGTCACATAGTGACGCATTTTTGCGAAGTAATTTTGTTTTGCAGTTCAAAGATAATTGGTATTTGATCGGTTTCACATGGTGACGTATTTGCGAAACGCGTCACATAACGAAGTACTTGGCCCGGCGTCGTATTTGTTATTCACACGTTGAAATTGCTATTTTTGGTCGTTTTCACATAGTGACGGTTATTTTATTTAACATCATCTTTTCACATATTTAAATAAATTGGAAGTTCATAGTTAAATATATTTGAAATTTAACTTATTTGGCGATTTTCCCTAGGTTTTAATTGAAAATATAGTGTTTTTATTAACATTAGGGGGGCGAATTAAAGCGCAAAATCTTCAAAGCCGTTTTTCTTTCCCTCCTTTCTCGAAATGCGTATTTGCAAATATTATTATATATTTCGGGTTTATTCAAACAAAACATACAAACAGCGAAAACCTGAAACGTATGATTTTACAATTAAAATACATATATTTAAAATAATTACAATTAACTATTATTAAATTCAATATTTAACATCAAATAATGAGATCTCGTATTCACTCATCACACCTCACCCACACATGCAAACCCAAATGCCACTACACATCCACATCAAACCAAACAACATCCCCCCCCACAAACATACAAAAACACTCCCCATTGCACCTACACATACACTGCTCACACACAAACACACGCCCAACGCGTACATACACACCTACACGCACATCACACACACCACACACAAACGACTAGCCAAAAACCACCATCTTAAAATACCAAATTACACGGGTCGACAACTGCTGGGATGGTTGATTTCCTATACCGTGTTGTCCTGCATTTAGACAGATCCAACTGTTGCGAACCTCTAAGGTGTCGCCGTGTCTCCAGCCCTTGTAGCAGGAAGCATAGAACTATGCCATCAGACTTAAAAGGTTTCTATCTTCCAAAACCACGGAGGAGCTGTTCACGCCTATCATTGAGGGAAGTAAATTAACTTTTTGCAAAAAGCTCATCAATATGAACCGTAAAATCGGTCTCCAAAATGATCACAAGCACAGCTTTTAATTACTCCATCACTGATTGGCTTGGTGATAGTAAGACTAGTGTGCCTCAGGGCAACATGATTCTAATACTGGGCGAACATAATATTTTGGAAGCCGAAGACGATCCATCTACAGAAGCCGCCAAAACGCTTTGCGAACCTACACATAGATTCGTTTTGAAGCCTTCTTAATCATCTCACTAACCTGAATATCCCAACTGAGATTGTTTTGAATTGTCACACCCAAAAGTTTAATCGAATCGTAGAGTTATTTTTTGCATTAATTATAAAATTGGGAACTTGTGGTTTATTTCAAAGGACATAAGCATTATCTGACATTTTTCCGGCTTTGGAAGCATGTCATTTATATGACCCACGCCCCAAACTGATCAAGATCCTCATTGCAATGAGATCTATTGTGCGTTTTTACATAATTACTTCGCCAAGGTCAAGTCGTCCACATAACTCCCACCCAGTTGGCACACTAGCAGAATCGTTGCCACAAGCAGAAAAATATAGGCCCAAAATTGGTACCTTGTGGAACACCACCCAATATATGAAGGCGTGTGGACGACTGCCCTGGATTTTTACAGTTTGTTGAACTGCGATCTGTTGGAAGCCGGCATATACAAGGAATGATGGTGTGACGTACCCCTTGAAGTCAATAATTTTTACTAATTGCAATAATTAGGTTGATCCTGTCAAAGACTTAGGTCAGTCAGTACGTAAAAAGCCTTAGTCAGGCAAATACGTAAGTAGGTGACGCGGCCCCGACGATATATATGTAAATAACTGAATAAGCTTAGTTGTAATAAATGTCACACGTGTGATGTTTTTTTTTCCGTTATCTCAACGGCCGTAGAACCACAATTTACCGCACTTAGATATTGAAGAAACCGTATACACAATTACATGTGCGGAACCTTGTCCGTCGCCTAGAGGGCCTTGTAAATTAGCAGCCAAATCTTCTTTTACAATTCTTCTTCTTTTTATTTCACATATATTTCATGACTGCAATTCTCTTTCCAACCTCTCTCCTTGGACTCCAGACAAAAGACTGACTTTTTAAATCTGCACTCCATATCCAAGCTATTTATGACCAATCAGTGGACTAGCTTTTGCACCATGCCTAACACACCACATCACATGTCTAGCAATGGGCCTCTAGCCTACCATCCACAGGAAACAGGATCAGTGACACAACAATGGCTAGTACTCAGCCACAACCCAATTAAAGCTTCCAACAACAGTCACTTCTATGTACCAAACATACTGTATGGATATTACTATGCAATTATACTGTAATATAAAAAAGTAACCTTTACATTTAATACAATTTTCAACATATTTATATGGCCCAAAATACCTATTTTGCACATTATATAACACCTGACAAACATGAAATGTGATGTTTTTTTCCGGTATCTCAACGCCGGAGATCCACATTTACCGAACTTAGGTTATATTGACGGAAGAAACCGATACACACAAATACATGGGCGGAGAGTCTTGTCAGTCGCATTAGAGTCCTTGTAAATTACACAGCCGAACACTTCTTTACAATTCTTCTTCTTTTATTTACATATATTCAGACTGCAATTTCTCTTTACAACCTCTCTCCTCGACTTGCAGACAAAGACTGACTTTAAATTCTGCATAAATATCCAAGCTATTATATTGACCAATCAGTGACTAGCTTTTTGCACTGCAGCATAACACACCCCATCACATGTCTAGCACATGTGCCTCAAAGCCTACCATCACAGGAAAATGGATCAGTGCACAACAATGGCTAGTCTTACTCAGCCAAACCCAATTAAAGCTTCCAACAACAGTCACTTCTATGTACCAAACATACTGTATGGATATTAATATGCAATATACTGTAATAAAAAAGTAACATTTATATTTAATACAAATTTTTCAAACAATATTATAGGCCCAAATACCTATTTTGACGCATTATATACACCTGCTGAACAAACATGACAAAACACTTTAGTCTATCTCCTTTATAGCTTATCCATTAACATCGGTTTCATATTGACCAAGTAGTATTAAACATTTAGAGAACACCTGTATTTAACAATGATTATGAGGAAAATACCCTCTGTTGGTGCCTATTACATTATGTCTGATGTAACTCACCTTTCATTTTAAAGGTAATGGTTGTCATTGATTTTCTAGAAGAAATGAACAGCAAGCTGTCAACATCCATCCATATTATTTCCATCCATGGTACACAGGTGCAAGTTATGAAGTTTTCACGTTACATCCTAAAATAAAGAAGCATAGATTAGAAAACCATTAAAACATACTAAACAGAGGACAATAAACCGACCAAAATATTTTAAATATATCTGTGTTTATTTGTGTTTGATGCAGAAAAAACAAAGGACGCAAACAGCCTGAGGCAATTACGTAAAAACGATTGATAAACAGTAAAAGCTCAACACCAACTTTAAAAGGCACATCTGAGAGTTGATTATATCAAAAAATCGAAAAAAATCATAAATAATCAGGTTTTGCATGTCTGTAACAAGTACAGGTATAGTTAAAACATATCCTACAAATGTAAGCCAAAAAAGCAACCTAATAACGACACAATCGGGTATATTAGTCATTATTGTCCGTACGGACACTTACTACAACACGTAACCGAATGGAGAGTCACATCTTTGAACACTGCCGTTTTTTTTTCCTTTTCTGTCAAGTTTTCGATTGAAAAAAGTAACTTATAAGAATTCTACAGACTTATCCTTCACTTTTAAGCTATTCCTGCAAATTTCCAATATTTTGACTCTTTTGGATGAATCGCTGATAGTGTCTTTAATGGAATGCTTTAAAAGTATAGGAAAAGATGCATACTATTAACCCGGGGTTACTCAGTGGAAAAGGGTTGGTGCATATGTGCCGCCGATATGGGTCACATTTCCACGCCTTACTATAACAATGGGTCATTTTTCCCACCATTCTACTATATAAATGAGTCGCTTTTTTAGGTCATTGCTACTATATAAATGGGTCGCAATTTTCGGTCGCAATTTACTATGAAAATGGGTCAATTTTTCCGATTTTCGGTAAAATCACGATGAAAATGGTCCATTTTTCTGATTTTCGGAAAAAAGTTAATATGAAAATGGGCCGATTTTGCTAAGATTTCTATGAAAATCTCAAAGGCAACTATATAAATGGGTCGACATTTCGGAACCAACTATATAAATGGGTTATATTTTTGTACAATTTGATCACTATAAACATGGTTCGACTTTTTTTCCCGGTGGACGCACACCTGTACCCAATTTTCGGTCGAGTCCCCCCCCCCCGACTATTAACACTACGACGCATTTATAGATGCATTTTATTATAAATTTAAAGATGCATTTCGTGTCACGCTGCCCCATAGGCCACTGTGTTGTAACTTCTATCCGTTTAAGGCCAGAAAATACAAAATTACACATTTCTTCCACTGACAGTAGATCGAATGGGGCAACTCGATACTGTTAATTCGCTCATCAAAACGCAACATCAAAATCAATTGAAATTTTGGAAAGAGAATTTTCTTGAGGATAACTATATAGTGAATAATAAACAAATATAAATGTGAACAGATCACGAAATGCACCTTTAATTGATCATTTGCCTTGCATGTGGGGACACAATTCCACCATCAGGAAATATAATCACTCATACGATACGACTAGCAATTTCGTTACGTTAACAATTTGTAGAAACTGATTGGTTGAACAGGCTTTACCAATTAGTTGAAGGTTGTACAAGCATATAATACTTACTAATGCTTAACCCTAGCACAGCTATAAAGCTCACCAAAACTCACTGTGTTAATTGAGAAAAATGCACTAAGTCCAGAAAGTCATCAAACCAAGACTCATATGGGCACGAAATCGCTGGCCGGGCCAGCGACACCGCCGTAGCGTGCTATCCTGGGTCATGGGGCCTGGGTTCGAATCCCACCCGAATTTACGACTTTTCTTGTTCCCCTCTTCCCTCACTCGTTCAGTTCTTCCCGGGAGATCAGGGTTAGGGTTAAGGTAATTTGTAAAACCTCATGCAGATTAAAGTAAGTATGAACTGCTGAACGGTGTTGTATACGTTATTTACGAGGCTTACGCATTACATTGCTTTAAAAAAAGTTGTAGAGCGAGTTAAAAACTTTAAAAACTGCTAGCAGATGCTCAAATGATTTGTCGTACTTTTTTTTAGTAACGCATGTCGAAAAATCGACTTTTGTTTTCAGTGTGGGTATGCACTTTGCGGAATTTGAAATACAATTAGCCCGCGATCACAGATAAATTTTCTTACTGTATGTTCCATGTGGCGTCATATTACTAATATCTTTACTGTATAAGTCAATTTGCATCGACTAGTCCCACTAGGTACCCTGTATACCTCATACAAGGGGAACAGCTACTGCCAGAGAAAGTCGATGTTAATGGAATTCTCATAGAATGTGGATGGAGCAAGATTTTTCGCCATATTTCTCTGAAAATGATGGAAGCCTGCAATGTTCTCTACTGAAAGGAGAACACATACAATGTAATTGTAGAAGAACACTCTATGGCTTATATCTTTATTTGAAATTCCAATTTCGTGTACATTGAGTAACAATTGCAGTGTGTACGTGATTCTTATTAGAAGAGTCGCTATTTCGACTAGGCACCTATGGGCATCGGTTTGTATTACAAAACATTTGTAATACGATTCATGTAATT
>JAMKCH010059871.1:0-17211 GCA_023653785.1 Ophioderma brevispina | reverse complement strand
TTTATTTTTTGTTTCTTGAGGGGTAGTAATAGAAAAAAGAAAGAAATTTTTGGACGTAAGAATGAGGAAGAAGGGAGAGTATGTATAGATGAGGTGACATGTGACACCCGGGCAAACGAACAAGCACCTGACCGACCATTATGCGTGAGCACCTGCAGGGCTTGTGCTTTTAAAATTCGCGCCCAATCAGGCGTGATAAGGACTTTAGAGTCTTTCACCTCACTCATGCATTAACCTATAACAAAAGGTGCTAGTTCCCGTATATTCCTCTTCAGATACAATTTAATACCCGACCACAAAGTACGTGTTGCGATTCAAAGTGTGGACCCACACTTTGATGCATACACATCACATGCATGTCGTTCTTAGATTTAGAAAGTCTCCAGAAATTTAAAATGGACGTTGCAATTCCGGCAAGAATGGCCGCTAATCGAAAGGCGGAAGACCTCTATTGAATGCTGTAAACTGTATGGGCATACCGGCATATTCTTCGCACTCTAACAAGTCAGTGACCTATGGTGGCTAATGTGTGTTTGTGTTTGTAAACATTGATGTCAACCTCATCTATAGACTAGTAACAGAATTTTGTAAACCTGTTAGGGCCTGGTATCTGAAATTAGTGCGGCCGACTGTTACACACTGGGCTATTGTATATGTTAGAGTTTTAATACTTGGGCCAAAGATGCGCAGGAATGGATTCGCAGGCGCAAAAAGAGAGGGACGTAGGCGTAGGATGTGAACTGGTCTATAGACTCTGTGCAAATACCAATTGACAACTTGGGTAATGGAATATTCTGGGATTTAAGGAAAGGTTATGTAAGGTTCTTCAGCCAGAAGCACAACCTTTTTCCAATCGTGGATTTTTAAGATGAATAGGGCGGTTTTGGGTTTTGAACAATTTCTTTTGACAGTAAGATTTGCTGAACCCTTCTTTCTAACTCTGTTTTTTCTCATCATTTTCATATTTTGTACCTTCGTAAGGTTTGTGTATGATGGGTGCTGCTTAATGTTATTAAACAGTTAACATCTCCACCATTGAATTCGGGTCCAAATGACTGAGTTGTATGGATTTTTATATACTTAAGTTATACACGGACAGCTTTCTTTCCCATAACATCATCGAACACATGTTAGTGTGTGCAAAACCAAGTCAGTTCATGTCCGTGTCCAATTAAGAAAAAAACAAACACCAATACTTTTTTCAAATATATATGTTAAATGCATGAATGTTTATAAAACCATGAAAATTGGGGGCGATTTAGGGCAATTTTTGGGGGACACTCTGTAAGTTAGCGCTAAACGGCGGATAACTTGTTTGTATTGGGAATGGAGTGCGTGATAGAACGGAAACCAAAAATGACGAACGAATCTACTATTGATTAGCAATTCTATGATTTTGTGGAATACATATGCCAGGTGGTATTGAATCGTTTACACTATAGTAATTCCAACGTACGTATTGGTAATTAATGTGTCATCAAAATATATATGTTCGTATGTATGTTTTTTAAATTCTGGAATGCAATTTAAGATCATTACACGAAAGTGTGAATGTTATAATACTGAGAGTAATGTGTTAATATTTGCATATTTAGGACGAAATTAACGCCACTATCCGTTGCCTTCACCTCAAAAAAGTATGGAATTTGCAGGAATAGCTTAAAATTGAAGATAGTCCTACATTCCAATAATTTATTTTTGCACTGAAAAATTACAGAAAAAACAAAGCATGTGTTTAAAGATTTGAATCGCCATTCAGTGCTGTTTGTCGTAAGTTGTCGCGTCCGTACCGTAATAGACCAAATACCCATTCTGTCCTTATTAGTTGCTCCTCGAACGTATACTTGTAGGTATGTTAGGATGTATACCTATACTTGTTACGACATGCAAAAATCTTGGTGATTTGTTCCGATTTCTGATTTAGCAATAACTGATAGAGTAAGAGTCATCCTGAGAATGTCCACACCAAGTTTTATGTAATCATACCGCCAACGTTTTTTTTCAAAAAAATATAAACCTTAGGCACAAAACCCTTAGAAAAACATCCAGGTCTGATTGATTTCAATTTGGTTTTATGTAACATTTTGTTCATTGGACGCATACTTTCTACATTAAAATATTTTAACATTTATCCAGAATTTTTCGAACTAGAGATAGATATCATTGTTGCTTCTGGCCAGATGAGGGGGTCTACCTGTCCGATTTATAGATGTCGGGCGCATCCTCCGGGCGCATCCTGGGGGGGCATGATGGTATAGACAGTGCAAATCCTAATGCATGGATATCTCATCATTAATGAAATTCCAAATAACTTCCAGGGCCCTTTGGTTGTTTTGTTGAAGGCTAAATGCGAAGGGATTTCATGTACTGGAACATGTCTTAACTGTTTTGATGTTCACATAATTTTGGGGTTATGTTCCTGTGCTTGGAGAATGATTGTTTTTGATGAAGGCTGCTGGGGTGGTGAGAGGATGCATTGCCCATATGGGGAATGCATCCTCTCACCTACTGATTGTGATGTTTTTCATCATACATGCATCATTATAATATTTGCTTAGTGTAGCGCCAGCTTTCACCACCCCTTTTGTAGGTATTCACAATACTTTTCGTCTGTACGAGTGTATTTATTTGATACGGTCCGATCCGGCCTATAACACGTATTTTTACGAGAAAAAAAATCTAATTAGTATTTTGAATACCATTAGTGCCTAAAATGATTAAATTTAGGCAGATGAAAAGGAAGGAAATAATGCGCCCTTGGTTGTGGGTCGAGACCACCATCGCAGGAAAGCCTTAAGATCACGAGTCCCGGCACTATCCGACTGTGCACGCGGGATTTTTTTATTGTTAAAATATAATACTTAAACCTTACCTACTAAATTATTAACAAAAATAAACACGCAAACAAATTATAAATTTACACGTTTGGCGCAATCGAATAATGCTTCGATTGTAAAATCTAAACATTACTCCAATCGGTCAAATTTGGTACGATTTGAAGAGAACCGATTGTTTGGGTGGACGTTTCTGACATTCCAATGCTTCCGAAGACGACGAAAGAACGCGCGACAAAACATGTGATCTAACATGTGATGTGGCTTCTCATGAACGTTTCCTCGGTGACGTCACTGTTCATTTAAATAAATCATATAAATTCACTTTCTTGGCTCAGATGTATGCTGTTTCGTATGTTTTTTTTCAGCGTTTCCACCGTGTTTGAAACCATTCTAGGTGGGTTTCATGCGATACATGTCAAAATTTGGGCTACATCATACATATCTTGGGCATTATATTAGGTCATTACCTGGTTGGTATTTTACTACGAAAGTAATTAAGAGTGTTTCGTCAAAGCCCTAGTCGTGTGCTCGCCACGGTGTGTTCCGGGGAAACATTGCGTCTTGCATTTATAGATCCCAATCAAAAAAACGTAGAAAACGGTAGTTTTTAATCTAGACTCATTAAAAGGTCTGTACATTCGCCGTGAGAGGTAAGAGGGTTTGATTTATAATGGTAGGGGTAAAAAAGTGGATGGGCGCATATCATGTGTAATATGTAATATAACTATGCCTGTCTGAAGATTTATTTTTTTTTGCTTAATTCTACTTCAAAGATTTCACAATGTCTTTCAATTAAAGTATCATTTATGAAAAACACCAGCACTGATTTAATTAAAACCTTGGCAATTTGACACAAATTGTTGACACTGCAAATATTATTACGTATCACAACATAGGAGAAATAATGCATTCGTTTATCAATACACATATAACGCAGCTCAATTTTATTTTGCCACACCATGGCCACACACTCTTATAGAAGATTAAGGCAAAGCGATTCTAAGTTCGTGCCATCCAGGGCAACCACGGCATTGGGCTTTCTCATTAACATACCATTTGTAAGAACTTTTAAGTTTCAATCAGTTCTATTACCCAATCTTGCAGGCCTTTGTATCATTACACAAGATGTTCATTTGTAATGCAACAAATGCACTAATCTCAACGCCCCAAGGATGTATCCTTTACTCATATTTACTCGTTGAAAATAGCCAGAACTCTCCACGGAATTTGAAATCTACTGTAATTTATTGGCGATATTTATACTATACTGATACCCTTTTAAAAAAACAAGCCCGTAAACGTGGTGATAAGTTAAAAACACAATAAACAAATTCAATGTATGTAGTCCCCGAGCTGTAAAAAGTTTATGCTGTTCGCACTGTCCGACATCACATCTGCAGTAAGATGAGTAAATGTAGGGGTTATGTAAATTAGATCATTACTATAGTATGTACTATATTCACCATTTAAAGAAACTAAGTGGCAAAAAAGAATAATTAAGAAAAAATATCAAAGGCCGCTAGACCATTTTGGCTTCAAAATTTGCAATGTTTTTTTTGTGTATGCATCAAGCTACAGCGGAAAGAATGATATAAGAATTGTATCACCTACCTTAACTCTGCAACTTGTTTTGAACTGCTAGTCTTTCTAGTTCAACACTTAAAGTAAAGGAGCTAAGCCCATCCGATTGATGAAAACTGACTAATGTTTCAATTTCCTGAGATATCGTATTTGAGATAGAATTTGGGGGATTCCGAACTGCATTATTTAGAGAAGTTGTTAATATTGTGTTCTAAAAGTGCACTCTACGTACTAGTATATTGAACCCAAATGATGTCATATTTTTAATGTGGTCATAATTTTTTGTATAGGTGGGATTTCTGCCGTCTAACCTTGCCCATTGGTTTAAACATGGCGACATGGAGATTGACGAAAGCAACGTGGAACGCTATCAGCAATGAATGGTAACTGAATTTTATATTATTACTTATTGTTTACTTAATGAATATGAAAAAAATATGGATAAATACTGGTTTTAATATTTTTTTACTGACATTATTAAGGGGTGATGATATTTTTTTTCATGACACGAGTATATCCAAATTACCAATAATACGAGTTGGAAAAATAATATCGTCAGTCTTAACTGGTCAAATTTAACTTTGATTTATATTAAGTGGGGATATACCGTATACCAGACGGGGATATACGTATAGATGAGTAAGTGAATAGTTTGTAAAGTATAGATAATTACTAGCAGTACGATAGTCATCATTTAGAGAAATGTTCTTGCCAGTAGAAATGTCATGTATGTCATGATTGAGCAACTTCTGTTTTGCCATTGGTTATGTCATGTTCGGTCATCAGCTTCTCTCTCAATTAATTGATACAACTGTTCTTCTCCACTTAGAAATTGTCACGAATGAATTAGAAAATGTCAATGGATTGTGTGCGTATATCATTTGAATTTGAAAGAAGATCCCACGAAAATAAGTTTAATCGCCAAACAATTGCAATGGATTTTTCATCACCATATATTGTCTATGAGGTCCTCAAAATGACATCTAAAAGTCCGAAATTATCCAAGTGGTCGAAAGGCGCCTTATTTGCAATCCAAAATGGCCGCCGATTTCACACCAGATGGTGGTAACCCTTGTCCTACAATAGCCTTCGGAGGTTTCATTATAACTCTGTATTGTTGGGGCTTTAAACTCCTACAACACATTATTACACGGGTTTGGTAACCAACGTTCTATAGGTGTTATCACATGCTGAGTATTTCCCTCATAATTTATAGTCACGATTAACATGTCCGCCCTAGAGTGACCCCTACGGCGGTCCAGGGGCGGCGCCAGACCTCTTTTTTTTTTTTCTGGGGGGTGGGCAAGCGGGGGGCAAGTGAAATCTTGGGGGGAAAAGGTTAATTCTGGGGGGGGCAAAATAATGGAAATTTGGAAATTGTTCACCAATTTTGGCCCAAAATCGCTGATTTTTTTGGCCCCAAATCACTGAATTTGCCCCAATTCCTTCAGTTTCTTTCGACCAGGGGGGGGGGGCACTGGGGGGGGGGGCAAGAAATCCCCCATGCCCCCCTGGCGGCCGCCACTGCGGCGGTCTGGTAAGTACTTAATCCTGTAAAGAACAATACAGAATAGGCTCCTTTGTATTGCTCCAATTTAACCTTCAAATTGTTCCATGTTTATCCATGTTGTAAAATGTTTTTATTTTTAAATAATACCATTTTTTCCATCTTTTAGACCAATGGGTTTTATAATTTACGTCCATTTTCTTTTGTGTTGCTCCGCCTCTGCTCTGCTATTTGTCAATTCTGACCTCTACATTTTATTTGATTATGGACTTTGACGATTTTGTCAGCATTGAGTCCAAAGCTATCAACCTGGAATGAATTAGAAAATAAACGGGTGGGTGATTAAGTTGCACCCTCGAAAAATAAGGGAATAATCGGGGTCCAATAAAAAGGAAACAAAGTATATAAAATATTATACAATTTTTTTATTTTTTTAGTGAAAAAAAACAAAACATTATTCATCTATCACACCAGAAATAAACATAAAGACAGGAAATAATTCTACAGCACAGGAGGAATGTATTAAAATACATTTACACTTCCTGTTCCCAGTTTTATGAAATTCATGAAGTGCACAATCTTTGCAAAAAATCTATTTTTCAATTTCATCCTCATATCTTTTTATAAATGCAAATGACATAGCCAAAATTGAATTGCAGCAGTCAATTTAAATTTTCTCTCCCCGAACATTACCAAGTTAATAAAAATAATAATAAATGATAATTAGCCAAAGGGGGGGCAAGAGGTTTTCTTTTCTATTGTAAAAGGTAAAGTACAAAGGTTTTTTAAATTGCAAAAGAGAAGAGAGACTTCCACATATCATGGTGTCTCTAAAAATATTGAAAAGGCACTGGTTGTACTGCTGTAAAAGCTTTCCATCAAAAATACGACCATCTGAAAAGAATAAGATTTCTAATCCCATATTGGAACACATACGAAATTCGGTTAGGTTTTAAAAAAACAAAAGGCAATTGCATTTTGTTTTCAACTTTTAAAACATTATTATAAAGCCAACTATAAGGTAAGAAACCTATCATATAAATCAATCCTATTATGCTAAATCATACCTTGAAATCTCTGTGCACCTTTCGGCAAAATATATTAAAAACTTCACACCTTATTCGTGGATGTACTTTACAATGTAATCGTGCCATATTCAAAAAGAGGAGTTGACTACCAAGAAATTCTTTTAATATCTAAACTGAAACCACCGAGGTTTAGTATCCATTGTACTAGATCAGGAGCAGAATTCAACAGGGGCCTTATTTAAAGGCATTCCTTCGTCCTCCCAAACAGAAAAGGTTTTTAAGGTGTTTTAAAAACCGTTTCCTGTAGTGGTGATGGAACGATTTATGTTTTTGACCTACAGGGTGTCCCAAAAGTGGTGGCAGCATAGTAACTGCGATTTCAAAACTATGAAGCTTGAATTTCATTTTCATGGAGGATATATTAGACCCTATCAGTGATTTGCTAAATCAGAAAATCAAAAAAACATCAAAATCAATTTTTGCATGTATTAACAAGTTCATTATCCTAACCATACCCTGCAAAGTATAAGACCAGACCAACCTAATAGGACAGAATCGGAACTTTAGTCATTACTGTCCTGTTCGGACACTTACTACAACACGTACTTGACTGGAGATTCGTATCTTGGAACACTGCCGTTTTCAGATCCCCTTTTCTGTCAGATTAACTTCAGTTGGAAAAGGTAACTTATAAATGCTACAGACGTATCCTTCACTTTGAGCTCTTTCCTGCAAATTTCAAATAGCATTTCAAGCACTGATATGGTCTTCTTCATTTACACCTTTGTATAAATTGGTGCAAATCTCATGACACGTCCCGCCCACCACCAAACCATATAGATATAACGAATATTAAAGGCCCATCTGTCTTTCATCCATTCCAATGGATTTACGTTAGTGATTATCGGTACATCACATAGATTTGTGGCTCAATCGCGTGGCATTGACTAAATGAGAACCTCAGAACCTGAATGGTTTGCTAAGTTGCTACTAAATCCTACAGGCGGTCTCTGAAAGAAATATCTACATAATATCTAACAATTACAACTTTTAGCTGACATACTCATTCTATGGGGTTACCTGTTGAAATAGCTCATGAATAGAGAGAACTACTCGCAGTACAATTCAAGTGAACGTTGGATCGCTCACAATCAAAGTAGAGCGGACTATATACTGTATGTGAACTGTGTAAATCCATTGGATGTGAAAAACAACCGGCTTTATAATCTGCATATCTTTCTTATGTGGATAGTGCGGGGGGCGTTGTCATAGGTTTAAACAGTTATAGCAAAAGAGTCTAATTATATCCTCCATGAAAATGAATTCACAGCTTCAGCAGTTTTGGTTTTTTTTTTGAGAAATACGAGTTTTATCTGCTTGCGCCACTTTTTTTGGACACCCTTGTCTGTCCTGTTCTCAGGCTCTGGTCCACATACTCTGGTCATATAAATACAGTTTCTCCGATCCATGGCCTCAAAGGCCCCATGGCAAATCTAGTGAGACCCATGAGAATCCAAACAAAAGCCTTCTAGTACTTTTACTTTCCTGAGTAGTCTCGTACATTAAAGCTTGATTCAAGCACAAGCATACCCCCGGTGCGAAAATGCAACACATCTGAACGCGTTGACGTCAGTACCGAGGAAGAAAATGGACTATAATACTACAGCCCACAGCTGTCAAATTAATCGATATTTATAACAATATATACGCGCCCCTTAATTCAAAAATTTCAAACCCAACATATTGTTCACTGAGATAGCTCTTGGGACACATATAGATTTATCTAGTTTGCAGCATGAACACATCTATACATTGTCTCTTAAAACCCAAACTGTAAGTGACAGAGGAGTTTTTTGAGGATAGAATTTCCTTCTCAAATTGCACTGGGATCGGTTGTAGACGTACAGGGGGTGGGGGGCACTCATATATTGAAAGTGACTGGGAGGTGCCGATGGGCTTTCAATGTAGGGGGCATTCGCTGAGGAACTTTAGGAAAAAGGGGGTCATTTGTGAGGAGGAATGTCAAAACTGGGGGTCAATCACGGATCCTCTCACATTTTGGTGAAAAAGGGGGGTCATTCTCGGCTCAATTTTAACCATGTCAACCCCGTTATATTGTTAGTAACATTAAAAAAGGGGGCATGAAAGAGAAATAAGGGGGTCATTCAGTGCATTTGGTTAAAAATGGGAGGCATCAACTGAGAGGTAAAAAAATGGGTCTTGCAGTTACAGGTTAAAAAAGGGGTCCTTTCAGTGACAGGCAGCTTTAAAAAGGGGTCATAGGGCCGCACTCCCCGTCACCTATTTTTAGGGATGCCCACGTGCGTAGACACGCTATTGAGAACGTTTCAAAAGGTTTTTGGACAACAAGTACAAAAGAAAACAGCAAACCTGTTTTGAACTTGCACTGCTATCGTAATCGTCCCGATAGAAAACCAATGCTTTGGAGGGTACTTACGTTTGCCAACCCTTTAAATAAAGGAGTCATCGGTCAATAAAATGCAAACAAAATTATATATATACAATGTTTCCGCACAAAAGAAAAAAATATTTATTCATAAATCACACCAGAACCAGATATAAACATGAAAGAATTACACAGCACAAGTGGAAGTAAAACATACATTTATAGTCCTAAAAGGTCCCATTTTTTGTGAAATCCCTCCGTCCAAACAATTCTTTAGGAAAATACATTATATGTCCTCAAGGGGGCATAATTTCTTTTTCATTTATAAAAAAAGATAAACATAAGAACATTTGAAAAAAATAACACATTTCAAAAAATTACATTGAGAGCAGTCAAGATTATCTGTTCCCATGCAGCCTTTCTTTATCATCCACACGTTCAATTTCTTCATGAGTTAAACGCAGCTATACCTCGAGTAGACCGGGTTACTGGAGGCCATGGTACATGATATTAAATGTTGGCCTTTTAATTAAATATTCGTGCTCCGGACCAGGCCTGGCTGGGGATGACTTATTTCCTTCACTAAAATTAAAACAATATTTTTTACCAGGAAAAGCTGTGTCCCCCACATGAAGGGGTGCAATTTAGTTAGAAAAATGATAAATGGTCACTGAATTTATTCTAGAATACTCATTGACGCATGATAGACATACCCTCAATTGCTCAAGCGAACAATGGGCTAATGACACTCAATAGTCGGCCCGGAGCACACTTCACATTCTTTACAATCGGTCCATTAGGTTATTGGGCATGCAGTTGAACAGATTTCGAATGATCATGTCCTTGCTTGGCATTGGCGGAGTTCTTCCTCTTTCAGCGATAAAAGAAATCTGAGATTCTACTGTTTTTCATTAACTTTGACCATATATTACATAATATTTTTTTTTTTTCGAAAGAAAATGTAAAGGGACACAATTCATGAAATAAAAGCCCATTCCACGGGCTGACCTATTGTGTGCATAACCTAAATCCGCAAGTTATTGTCTTTAAAACCAAGAAAAACCATATTTCTATCAGCGCCTACATTTGTTAAAAAATCATGAGCGAGGTATGTTGCTCTTTAAAGAAGTGACAGGGGAGATTTTTTTTAGATATGAATTTTCTCCTCAAATTACACTGGATCGGTTTAGACCACATACCGAGAATGTTTTTGGAATGGTTTATTGGAATAAACAAGTGCAAAAAGAAAACCGCAACCTTGTTTTGAACTTGCAATTGCCTGCTATCGTAATCGTTCCCCATAGAAACCCTGCTTTGGACTTTCTGTCGTTCACGACAGCAACTACTAAATCACCATCTAATTACATAAAGACGGCGTATTCGGCTTATTTACTTCAGTGTATCTATACATTGTGTAAGCATTCCATATGTAAAAAACCTAGGTCGAGAAAAATGGGGGCGCTTTCTTTCTGGAAAATCTCCTCATGTCTCTTTAAGCTATGAACAGATACTAGAGCTCAATACGTGAAGTCAGAACACCCGATAAGCTTTAAATTCTTTTCAACAGTGTATGCAGTAACAATGGACCTGCAACCCTGTTGAGAAAGATTCTGAAGTGTTTTAGGTTGATTGTTAATATCATTAGCTCTAATTGTTTCGCTTGAGTTTAACGTGTACCTATTGGTCAACTGAACATTCTGAAGTAAATTGAGTTGACATTTTATTGCTTTTTCTAAATAATGTGCACTCTGTTCATTTGGGGATACCCGCTTTTCGCCCGTTTTATATAATAGATTTTAAAAAATTTAGTGAAGGAAGTAATTGATCCCCAGCGCTGTTGCACGAAAAGATCGTTAAAAATTCGCGAACGTATCATGGCCTATACCTACCCCACTGACGTATACTCGCCGGCCAGGTTCGATGTATTTTTGGCCGCCATAGACGGATAGCGGACATACAGGGACTGTGGTCTTCACCGTCGCGGTGTAGCTTCGTGTTTTACAATACTAAAACCGGCTCTCAGCGCACGCTGTATTTCTCATGGCAATTTTGTTTTTTTTTGGATAATTTGTCTAGTTTATTTTTTTTATTAACTGGTGAATATGGGTTTTTTTATGATGCTCGATTTGAATTTCATAATGATTTTTCCTAAAAAACAAGATTTAAAAATGGCTAAACTGAGAGCAAGTGTAAAGCGCCCTCATTTTGTCCACTATCAAAATTGCGTCGTATTAACTGTGCCTGGTCTCTTGTGGTAGCTGCGTGTCTATTCCGGTACTGTCCCTACATACACCATATCCACCTTCTTCCCCTAGTTGGCATCTGAGGGTGGTCTTAGGTATGTTGTTAAGGTAAGACGCCTCACGGTATACCTAATAACTTTGTACTTGCAAGCTATATCTTGCACAGCTACGCCTCGCAAAAAGCCCCGTGTGTACGTTGCAGTACTGCCGCGGTAGACACTGGTGCGTTTGTCCGTAAATAGGCCACCAGGTGAGTCAGAAAACGGTCGTGTATATAATTACATTCATATAATAAAAATATTACAATTTTTGACATCGTTTAACTATTCAACAACAGTCCTAGTACACAATGTGTTTTTTGTAAATTTATCACTTCAAAATGTGTGTAAGAGTTTTCTTTTCCTATGTAAAAATAAAGTACAACAGTTAGTGTCCTTCAAAATTTGCGTGAAATTACATATACCCTTCACCAGGTCCTTCCGGTCGTTTGATGTCATTGAATTCTGCCGCCGATTTGTCAATTACGGCTCTTCCAAGTTACTGCCCGGAGTGAAAGATTACCTTGGGAGTGAATGCTGAAGTCAACAAAATCACGCTTTGCCGCAAATTACTCACGAAATGATTTCTTTTTAATAATATCATAAAAATTAATTCCTCCTGCTGTATCTCAAAAAATACTGAATCAAACTGATTAAATACGAGAAAACTATAGCCCGCTCTATAGACGGTGTCCATAATATGGTGTTCCAAACCAGTTGCATGGAGTGTGTGTACCAAATTCAACAACTGCGACCGACAGAATATCGTTTTTCTTTTATTCCGTTAACGGAATAAACACATGCTACAGAATTCTGTGAATTGTGCCATCTTTAAAGGAAGGACTGACTTCCAAAATTCTGTGAATGTTCTAATACCATTGAAGTTAGTATACCTTGTACATTGGTGGTCCACATACTCGGGTCATAATACCCCTTCTCCGATACCTTCAATCCATACACCATACCAAATCTAGAGACTTATGAGGATTCACAAACATACGTGTTTAATAGTCTTACCTACAACCTAGAACAGTCAAAATCATCGAACAGTTCACAATATACAAATTACGTACTACTGTCCAAACAAACCCGAAATATTTTTCAAAAGATAAACTCGATGGATATATTTAGCTTAGTTTGATCTGGATGTCTATGTCTTAAAATCAACGTAAAGAAAGAAATAACAACCCATTGTAAAATTGATCTTTTTGCATGCATGTGATTTTGTCAGAAACCTATCGGCATCCAAGATGTAAACACAGGGCACACCTTTTGTGTTCCTATTTTTTAATATCTGGGTTCGACAGAGATGACTCATCGAGAATCACACACCTTGCTGCTGTGCTGCTGAAGTAGCACCTGATGGGAGCTCCTCGCGGATGTTGGCGGATCCGCCTTGTTGATCGTTCTTTGGCAAACCAAAGTTACTCTTGGGGCTTGGTTGTATCCCGCCATGACTCGGGCGTACGCACCAGGTGGCACTTTGGCTGTAGGAGGAGGTCGTCCTGTGCATTCTACGCGGCCTCTGTTGACAATGGGTGCATGGGCGATTCAAATTGGTGCGATGGTATAATACAGTGCGCGGCGCAACGACACCGCGTGCATCGTCCTTTTACCTGAAAGAAAACATAAAAGAAAAGCAAAATGGGCTGAGGGGGGGCAATCTCAACTGCAATGGCAGATCCAGATCCAGATCCACCGCGTTTCCTTCCCCGAGATCCAGATCACAGACCGTTTAAGAACACTACACCCCTGCGCAAGTGAGTGCGAAGTACGGGCTTTTTTCAAAGTGAGTGTACAAATTGGCTACTAGTAACCTGGTGATCGAATTTTCCCGACGATACTTGATCGTAACGTAAAATTACGCGAATAAAGTCAGCTACACTATATATCAACCGTGTACAACACTCTTTACGCGTTGCAAAAGCCCTGGATCAATTTGTGGCCGTACCCGGTAGACGCAAACTGTCTCCGAGAAAACGGACTTGATCTGGATCTGCGCTGCCATGTAGATTGCCCCAGTACTGCTTTGGAGTGGGTGAAAAGTCAATCGCAGTCAATGCATTACCTCTTCATGACGGTGACTCTAATCAAAGTTCAATTCGCTAGTTTCTTTGGCATTGATCATGGTCCTAATATATTTTGACATTATTGACTGCCCATCATGCATAATCACCAAACACACTTAATTTCCATGTTTTTTATTAATACTAAATATCGTAAATGGGTTTATCAATTTCATGTTTAGCTTACCGTTTGTTTCCGATTGTCGAAGCATTGCTCTCCGACAAAATGAAGAGGGAAAAATCACGAGACAAATCGGTCCAGGATGACGTAATATATTCCAGACATAATTGGTTTTCAGTTGTCCTGCAAAACCAAAGAATAAGTAGTAAGAAGACTGGCATGATAAGTATTCACAACCGGGGTACAATGGATTTGGGTCAACAAGCCCATGTTGCACAGTATAGCATTTATGAGAGTGCTTGTGTGTGTGTGTGCGTGTTGTGTGTGTGTGTGTGTGTGTGCCAATTCTTACCCAATAAAACATATGTACATCTCAATAATATAATGTTAAGTGTCTATAAAACACAATGAAAAAATATTGTATTGTTGTCACAGCAGTTTATATACTTGACTCAGAGATTAAATTGTTTTATACATGGACTTACTACATGAAATCACTCCATGACACAATATGTTGATGCCCCCAAACACGCTTATGCCGTTATCGGCTATGGAGTCCGGCCGTGGCTCCCGGCGGACTATATTGTTTCACACCTGAAGTGGGTACTAAGCAATTTTATCTAAAATATATAGACAGGGTATCTAATCGAGAAGAAGCCACGGGGTGCACTTTTGGCCCCATTGGGCAATTTAGTTACTGAGGTCAAGAGTTCACATAATGCGATAATTATTTACTAAACTGCTCCAAAAAGTGATGAAATATCATAAATTCTTTCCTGAGTCCAAAGGAGTAAAGGCTATGAGTCATGTACCGTAGGAGCCTAAATAAGATAGAGGTCAAAATAGGTCAAAGGATCAAAACAACTTTTTTTTTTTTTTTTAAATGCGGGAACAAGTATTTTTTCTCATATATTAGTCCACAATGTCCCGCAAGGGGTATAATTATACTGCAAAGTGGTCCCGTTAAGGGTTTTATTTTCATCGAAAATGGGTAATCTTAATTGAAAATGATCCCGTTAGGCTGGGGATGGCATCATTTCAGGTGGGCTGCCCTCGCTATGGAATCGGCTCCCAATCAATGTGAGAGAGGACGTATCTGTGCCTGTTTTCAAAACATATGCTTAAAGGTACAGAAAATGCAAATAGAGTTGATGTGCTTTGTGTCAGGTCTACAAGGGAGGGGGCTAGAAAAATTCAAATTTGGGTTGGTGGATGAATCATTAGTGTGAAAACATTGATTTTGCAGAGAGTAATACGAAAATTCAGGGTGACTGGGGGTGATCTATTTCATGACATGAGGAAAAATCAATAGTCACGAATGATGTCACTGGTAGTGTATTCTTTTGTTCTGGCCGTTTATTGGAAGGAATGTCCGGTAAAGATTTGGAGTAAGTTTATCATCTCATTCCTGGGACCTTTTAACACTTTGGGCAGGACCCACACCTGTAGTAGTAAACTTGCGCGTTTACCCTATTCAATTTACCGCGTCTTAGCAAAATCGGAAAATATACAGGTAATCATTGACCTTCTTCTTACCGTGTCCAAACACAGTGGTTCTCAAATATTATCCGACAGAGATGGGTACACCGGCCGTACCGTCTTTCTTTGCCTTGAATTCCGCAAGGCCTTTTTCTTCCCTGTGCATTGTTGCCGCAGCAGTTGGGCAGGCCAAGAGATTTTCCAATTGCCTGTGGTGCTGTTCTAAGCTTGTTCTACACTCTCAAGTATTTCCTATCTGCTTCCAGGTACATCTCTTCCAGTAGCCAGCCCCCACTTCTGCAACAGCGTTTTTGAAAAGTCTCATTTCTTATGACAAAACCAGAATGAAACAAAAAATATCGGCCGGCGACACAGTTGAACGACTGATTTGGATATTTAGAGTCCACTAAGTACATCCTGTGTAGAATTTTAGCTGAAATTTAATTGCGGGCAAATATAAGTGTTGTGGGTTCTCTTAAAATCTAGTTTTCCCTTCCCCTTCCACATCTTTTTCAAGGGGAGGTGCGGCCAAAAAAATCCCCAATTCATTCACAGACGTCGCCAATTGGTTAAAAAATCACGGTAAAAGCGAAAATCTTGACGAAAATTTTGATATTTTTAATATGTTGTCAAGGAATATTTTTTTATTCCAAAACCGTTGGAAAGCTGACAGAATCAACGTCCACTGGAAAGGGTATTTCTGATTTTTTTTGATTAATAACGAACGAGTACAGGTCGTATGTTGGGTCATCGGAACAAACCCATGAGACCGAACCCACATCAAAAAGCACCAAATTGATTGTGGTTTGCGCTCCGTATTGCTGTAAGTTCTTCTTTTTGCCATTTTTGGCCTTTGGATCTCGGATTAAAGGCGGTTTTGCAGCAGGTATCTGTCCCGACATAGGGTGGCTTCCATTCAGGGTGCGCACAAGACCTGATCCTCGGGGGGGGGGGGGGGGCAAGACTCAAGAACTTTTCCCCCCGATTTTAATTTTTAAAACCTGTGCCCAATTTTTCTTTCCGGCTCGCTGCGCTCGCCGGGTAACCCATTTGTTTTTTTTTTTCCAGGCGGTAAGACTGGGGTAGGGGGTGGGGCGGGGGGGGGGGGATTAGGGCGCTCGTCGCTCTATGGCGCGACCCGCACAGAACTAATTTCCTTCTCAGTCACTGTTTCCCTTCTCCTAATGCTTCATCATCTTCCCCCTTATCTTTTTTTTTTCCCCCTTCCCCTCTTCAACTTTCTCTTTTTCCTTTCTTTCTTCCCTTCCGTTTCCTCCTCCGGTAGGTCGAACTGATTTTCTCTTTCCTCCCGGTACAGTGCTCGGAGGGGGGGCAATGTGCCCTGCTGCCCCCCGCCTGTTACCTACTGTTCACATTAGATACTTGGGCAGCTACCTCTTGCATGTTCGCTAACGCTACGAGTACGACGGATGGTCGATGGAGCACTTTCCTGCTAGGATTGTATAATTTCCCGTTGATGTTGGACGGAGGCATCCTGTGATAAAAGCCGCACTAGCTTTACCGCTGAATCAAGGTTTCCTTAGCATGGGTTATCTTTTCCCATACAGGGCAAGCATACCTCTGCACATAAGTAGCACTGTCAAGTGCCGTCGATCTTAGGGTAATGTGGGGGCGAGCACCCCATCTTTGTGCCATTGCGTTTTGTTTCCAGTATGTTCTTTTGCCGTGAACATACTTTACTCTTCGTCTTCCCTCGATGTGGGTCTTATAAGAGAGAGTGGCGGTCTAAGGTAACTCCGAGGTAGGCAGGTTCTTACAGTGCCTCCAGGGGTGGTTCTAACCAGGTAACTTTCCAGCTGACGGTTGGCTTCACGGATGCGTAGATGGAAAGCATTTGCACGTAGGTGGTTTTTCCCTCATAATAAGGAGTGAGTTCATCCAGA